>BJBW01005044.1:20544-64184 GCA_004320125.1 Scolopax mira
TTCTCTGGGCAACCTGGGCCAGGCTCTCACCACCCTCAGGGGTGTTTCCCCCCAACCCACAACAACCTGCCCACAGCGGCAGATGTCCCCACCTCTGTGTCTGCTGGAAGTAGCTGGTTAGGGAGGTTGGGGACGTCAGTGTGGCATCTGGCTGGAGAAGACAAAGCTCATAAGAGACAACATCAAATTCAAGTGCAATGGAGGGTTTGCTTCATTACAGTATTGTAGTCAAGCGATGGTTTTAGGGAAGCTCTTGTTGGTTGTTGGCAACAGGACAGGGTGTGTGCTCACTGGTTGCTCTTTTCTTTCCTAATAAAATTCGTTACTGACACAAACTCTTGGTGACTGGACTCTGCTCCATGAAGTGAGTGGCTTGTGCAGGAGGTGAGACAATGGTGACTTCTTCTGTAGATGAGCAGACAAATATATTGCTTTATTCTTCCACCTACATGGTTCTAGAGGATTTTGCTGCTTGCCTGGATTATAACTTCTTGTAATTATGCGAGTGCCCAATTATTAGATAATAAATACCCATTTACCTCCTCCTTAGGAAGATTCAAACATGGCCTGCAGGCAGAGGCAGGCTGAGGAGCAACCATTTCCCTGAAATCTCATGGTGGATGTGCTGGAGGCAGAAAGTAGCTCTCTGCTTCCTGAGTCCCTGTCCGGGGCTTCAGTGATGAATTATCCTTCCCCCAAGCTTTATTTTTGGATAGCAGGAATAACAAAGGCACTGAAAGCTTACTAGGGATAGAGATCTTTAAATATCTCCATCAGATATTTATGTGGAGACGTCCCTGCTTCCTCCCTGCAGCGAATTTCAGCCCCGTCTCCTCTGCGAGAGCTGGCTGAGCGCTGGAGGGAGGAGGAGGCTGAACGTTTTTGGCCTTTTAGAATAATGTGCCTTTTTTTCATCTCTCCTGGTTCAAGGTGTGGTTCAGATGCTCCTGCTGAAGAGCCGTGGTAGGTGCTGCCTCTGCTGCGTGGGACCCGTGCAGGCTGTGCTGCTCCGGGAGGGGCTCGAAGCTGTTCGTGCCCTGAAATAAAATACCAGTGTGTGGTTAAATTCTCCCCTTTACGTTTTGCGCAGCACTTATTAGTGAAACCAATGTATTTTTTGGCAGTCTTTGCTATTACTTTGCGACTATTTGTGTTTAACTAATGGCCTTTCTTTTCCCCCCCAAAATTCTTCTGATATTCTGAGGTTTCAACGATCCTCAAACCAGCAGTTTGCTGGAATGGCACGGCCTCATTAGGTTGATACATTTGAATATGCATACTAATAGGGCTGGCGTAAGAGGAAGGATACTTTATTTTGTTCTTCCCTGGGGTCGCCACTTGAAATAAGACCAACTGCCAGTGGTGGGGGGTGGATTCCAGAGGGAGCCCGAGGAGGAGAGGGGGGAAAGGTACTGGGGGGCATGTGGGGCTCCAGAGAAGATGCTTGTCCATGGGAGCAGCTCTTCTCCCTCCTCTGTCCACCCAACCCTCCGCTCCGCAGAAAAATAAATGCCTCAGGTAGCACTCCTAAATTTCTAATTAACTCCAGGTCCATAATTTCCGAGCGTGGGTAGATGAACTGCTGCTCAGCTCAGCGAGCACTAAAAATAGAGCTGCAGAGAAACCCCATGCCAGCTCATGAGCTCCGTTACATTAAATGTTTAATTAACAAAATTTTACTGCATTACTTGTGGCTGTTTCTTCAGTCTATTGCTGTGTTTCATGAATGATTCTAAGAAGCGTGCGCTTGTTTTGTCATGTTTGTCATAAATCTTGAATTAGATTATTTTTTTGTGGAGCGGACAACATTGATGATTTTTTTTGTTTTGTAATGCGCTCTGGAAAAGGTTTTTCTTTCTTTCTCATTATAATGGGACTGTCTATTTCTTTTGAGGCATTGACTGTATAAATCTAAAAGCTCTCATAATGCCTCATTCCAGCTTTAATAGTCATCCCAATTTATTATTTTTTATTTTGTTTGGAAAATTCAAGTGATGTAGAATTGCAATTGCTGTATGCATATGTGAGTGGTGTCACCAGCCCCTTGCTGCCTGTTGGGAGCTGGCACAGGCACGGCCAAGGCTTTTTTGGGGGCACCCCTCCCTTCCATTTCTTCTGCTTGTCCCCGTGCTGGGGGGACAAGCTTAAAAAGTCAATGTCCCTGCCCTGGCAGGGGGACAAGCAGCCATGGCTCTGACAGCAAGAAATTCTTTAGCTGAAGTCCATCGCTTTGGAAAGATGTGCTTTGGGTTGGACTTTTGGATATGAGCAGGGTAAAATGAGGAACTATCTGAAGGGAGCCTATAGGAAAGCTGGGGAGGGACTTTTTACAAGGCCTTGTAATGATAGGATGAGGGGCAATGGTTTCAAACTGGAAAAGGGTAGATTACATTAGATCTCAGGAGGAAATTCTTTGCTGTGAGGGTGGTGAGAGCCTGGCACAGGTTGCCCAGAGAAGCTGTGGTTGCCCCATCCCTGGAGGGGTTCAAGGCAGGGGGTTGGAACGAGATGGTCTTTAAGGTCCATTCTGACCATTCTATGATTCTTACAGAGGAGAGAGAAAGCTGCAGTTTGGTTGTGTTTGGGTGAAATTTAGATGCATATCTATACCTGGGCCATTGGAAGTCTCCTCCTTTCTTCTGCTCTTCCTTTTTCTTTTTTTTTTCTTTTCCCAAAAAATATAGAGGACTCCTGCTTATAGCTAAAGAACGATTATTCACTAATGATAAATGTGTCCCTTAAGAAAGGCTGATCTTAAGAAATAAAAAACTTGTGCTATATATACCTAGCTGGCCTCCTGGAGGCACCAAGTTCCTTATAGTTGGGCCAATGACCACAGCAGTAGCACAGACAGGGTGGCCATCTGTCCCCCTAGCTCCCCCAGAGCTGCACCAACAGAGATGCTGCTCTACACGATGGGGACAAGCTGCTGGAGATCTCCTTGTAAAGGTCACAGCACAGCTCTGCACTGGCTCCTCTCTTCACACTGGCCTTGATCAGGTCTTGAGGTTTTGGGTTCTTTGCCCATTTCCTGTGTCCCTTGGCTGGGTGGCTGCTCGCTGGTGACACCTCCAGCTGTGAGGTCAGCAAGTGAGCTGGGCATTTTTTATGAAAGAAAAGTGTTGCTGTTGATCCTTCCTCTAATGGGCTTTCATTTGTGGGTGAAATCCCCTGCATGACAGGCTCAGAGCTGGGATTGCTGTGGAAGCTGGACATGTGTTACTCCCCATAAGAGCATTCCCCACCTGCTGGAGGTTTTCTCCCCTAGGGCAGTGATTTCAGCTTGATGCCCTAATTGTGGGGTGTCAACTAAAGCATCAGTGTTCAGCAGGCATGGAGCTGCTGCCCATTCCTCATTCTGCAGAATTCAACCCAGAGAAGAGCACTTCTTTTTAACTAGATATTTTATTTTATTTTATTTTATTTTATTTTATTTTATTTTATTATTTTATTTTATATTTTATCAATTGGTATAGCCAGCAGAAATAGTGAAATGCAGCAGTGAAAGAGATGACTTCTTCCTGCAGCCTGCCTCTCTTGTGGAACAAAAAATACTATGTTCTCTGCTTTCCAAAGGATTTTGACCACAAACGGAGCGCAGTTTCAGTGGGGACTTAACCTTAATGCACAGCAATCAATATTTTCTTTCCTTTTTCCTTTTTCCTTTTTTTCCACTTTCCTTTTTCCTTTCATTATTTCTGTCTCTCTTATATACAGTTAAAAAACAGCTTGAGAACATAACTTTTTGTTCTGATAATTATAGCATTATTATGTTCATCTTCACCATTGATTTGAAGCTGAGCTTCAGCTGTCCATGAAGCTTGACTATTTGTACCTGCTCCTGAGAAGGATCCCCCCATTGCCAGGAAGGATGAGGGCACTGGTGGGCAGGATTCACCCCCCCACACTCAGCAGCCCATGATGGATGTGGCTGCAGCCCAGGACCACGTGCCCTGGTAAAGGCATTTTTTTAGCAGTGCCTGCACCACACTTTCCTTTCCTCGTTGCAGGAACTGAACAGCAAACACAGATGTGCCCCACGGTCCTGCACTGGGTCTGCCTCCCTCGGCAGCACCCGAGCCCTGGGTGCTGGCCTCGCCGTCGTGGGGTGCTGGGTTTGCTAAGACAGCGACACACACCAGTATGCAGCTCAAACACAACATCTGCTTTGCTGATGAGCGTCTGAACAGCCATTAGCTTTACAGATGCTGCAAATCTGCTGGTTGTTTTGATCCATCTTTACTTGTTACACCTCATTAGACTGGAGCCGTGGAGCAGAACCAGCAGCGGAGAGAGACGGAGGGACCGGCAGGGGAGGGATGCCTGCCCCAGCTCTCAGGTGGGCAGGTAGGGGTGATGCTGAGGAGAGCTTAGGAGAAAACACATCAAGCTTATTAGATACTACACTGAAAGGTAAACCCCGTTCTAATTCAAATTTCAGTCCTGGCATAATTAAGTAATACAAATTATGATACTTAGCCATTTCCATCTTCAAAGACCTTTATGGATAAATTTATTCTCATGGCATCTTTGTGAGGAAAAGATCTTTATCATGGGGAAATTGAAGCAGTGATTTTTAAGTGCCTTGCTGAGGCCGAGGAGGACCCGTGCCAGCCCAGCAGGATGCTCCACAGCCCTGCAGGGATGTCTCAGATGGCTGCAGAGCAATCCATGTCCTCAAAACCTGTTGCTACTTCCATGGATTGAAGCAGCTGCAGATATGACTTCAGGAGTAATGGGACATGTAAGTGATGCCCGGGGTTCTCTCAGGGTGCTGGGCAAGCTGGTGGTGGCTGCACCTGGTCCCTAGATGACCAGCTGGGGGCCTGGGAGATTGGCAAACCCGGTTTTAGGGTGAGTTTCTGGTTGCTTTGTTGTAGCAATGCCAGTGGAGGCTGTCAAAGGAATTGCAGACAAAGCAGAAACGTCAGGGGCAATGGTTCACCCCAGACTGCAAGGTCCAAGGGGTCAGTGGTACCTGGCCTCTGAAAAAGGGCTGGGTTTTTTCTCTAAGTCATCACCAAATACGTGGTGTTCTGTCTGTCTGTGCTGGGAAGCCTGTCCCTGCCGGGGGTACGAGGGAGGTGGGAGCTGCAGGTGCTGGGGATGGGTCAGATGAGCTCTAGGGGCAGCCAAGTGACAAAAATTAACTTGCTGGGCAAGAGAAGAGGTGGGGGCTGGGCAGTGTTATGGCTTGAAGGAGTCTTATCTTAGGGGATGTGGCGGCTGCAGTGTCTGATGGCGCTCGGGCTATGCAGGGGTTTATGAAAAAGATTATCTTTTTTCCTATTATTTCACATTGCTCCTTTTGAAATCACACATTGCTTTAAACTAACATGCCACATTATAATGTGTGGCGGGTATTGCAAGTTGTATTACAGATGCATTTTACGATTGGGTTGATTCCTACAAGCTAAAAAACCCCATTAATCCGTCATTGCTACAAGGGGGCTGAGACGTGCCCTCCTTTCTCACATCCTATCACAGAGGAGACCGATTTCTTCTCCCTTGGCCTTGTTCCAACTGCTTTGAATCCCTCTGGCATAAAAAGAAAATCTACTTTATTCTCTTCCTACTTGCGCTGCATATCCCAAAGGAAGCAGCATAACAGACTCTGGTGATAAGAGACTGTCTTATGTATAACTGGCTGGACCTTGCTGCTGTAGTTTGGGCAGATTTTGGCTGCTTTACCCACCCCAGGAGCCAGAGGTGCCCTGGGGACAAAAACCTATGGAGCTGGCCAAGGACACACTGTCTAGATCGTCACACCTAGGACAGTCATCACAAAAGCCATGAGCTGGTGCACCGGTCTCAGGATGTATTTTTCTTCATTTTGCAGAAGTAATTGCATGTTTTAATGAGTCTTCTGGTGATTAGAGGATGAGCTCGGTGCCAGGGCTCCTGGCCGTCCCCAGGGCACTGGGTGAGCTGCAGCCATGGACAGCCAGTGCAGTACACGTGAACAGAAGAGCTGATCCCAATCAGCCTCGAGGGGATCGGGAGGATAATTAACATTTCCAAGCTTCTGTTAAGCTCTTCAAGATGAAAGGCGGTGGAAGAAAAGAGTCAGCTACTTATTCCACTGCTTTTTTCTTTGGGCACTCCTGAATGTGTGTGCCATGACCGTACCACTGAATGGAGGTGTAGTGTCATGACAAGAAATCACCTTCTCTGTCCACATTGATCCTTCAGAGCCATGTCCCTTTGGCAGGACCAGGGATGGCACCTCCTGCTGATGGTCAGCAGGGCTGCCAGCCTGCATCCTCAGGAGACAGCAGTGGATGACATGCACCACGCCATCGTGGGGTGCCCACTGATGGTGCACTGGAAGGTAATCAGTGCACCTGGCAAACAAACTGCTCAAAGCCTTTTTCAACAGTGAAGAGAACGCAAGCTTGGGCACTTAATACTGCTCTGCGCTCCCTTGTGAAAGCTGACAGCCGAAAAACCACCTCTAATTCCAAGTCCATCCTTTTCTGGGGTCTCCACATCTGCGTTGATGCTTAGTGCTGAGGCTGGTTTTCTGGGCGAGTGTCTCTAGGAGCTCATCAGCTGGTGGAGTTTATTTGCGACGATAGTACTTTTTTCCCATGAGAGGGTTTGGTTTTTTATTTGTAGGCTTGCTCCAGCAAAATGCTTATAGATTACTATTTTAAATACTCTCAGCCTGGCTTCTTGTACTTATTTTGTTTTATATACACATGTATTCTACAGATAACACAGAGGAATTCAGCTTGTTTCATTAGAAGTGAAAGGAAAGCACCTCGGAGAGGCACAATCTGTGCTCAGAAGTAATGAACTCTCTGTGGGCAAGGACAGCTCGTTCCCTCCTTTATTTATTTATTTATTTGCCTATTTGCACAACAGCAGATAGATATTGGAGTGTGCTGGGCTCTGTCTCACAGGGTAGGTGAAGAAACACTCCTAAACCAGTGCTGGTTGTGGAGTCATGTAGGAGTGGAAGGAAACGTGGTCCCAGGTCCTGAGCTGGGAGAAGGTTGGTCTCCAAGCTGGACCATAAAAAATAATTCTGTCTAAACCAAGTTCAAATGGAGAGCTTGTCCCCTGCTATGAGGCTAAAAGGATGGCTTAATTAGATGAGCAAAGCAGGAACTGACAGAGGACACGACTGCCCTAGAGAAAGGCATTGAGTGCTGGACACCAGGGAGGGAGGTGACATTCTTATCCTGAAGGACAGAGCTGGCACAAGGACAAGTGGATTTAACATTTCTATGGATAAGTTTAGGCTGGAAGCTAGAAAAAGTTTCGGACAGTCAGTAAAACAAATAATAGAATAGTTCCCAACAAGACATAGGGGAAAAAAAAGGATGCATTTTATTTTAAGATAAAGTTTAGCAGTTCATGGAAAAAAAAAAAGCAATGTGATCCCATGGGAATATATTAAATGTTCTAGATGGGTCCTATGTCTTTGCACAGGAGATTCACTGGGCATTTACCATGAATGGTCATGGGGGCCTAGGGAAATTATAATATATGATAACTACCCTGTATGCGCCAATTTGAAATTTTCCCAAAGATAATATTTTATTGAGTAATTATTCTCAAAAGCAGTTTGCAGTATAGCTAAAATATACTCAATGCTGTTCAATATTATATTTCCTTCTTCCTGTGTTTATTTTTCCATACATGAACTTTATTCTTTGAATAATAAATACACTTTGCTATACACAAACAGTGAAAGTGCCATATTAAAAGAAGACTGAATATTTAACTAAGTTTAAACTTGTCATTCAATGATCTGATAATAAATGTCATAAGTTATTCAACTTTTAAATTAAATCTCTGAGCAAATGTTTTGAAAGAATGTGCTGATTTTTCTGTGTGTACTACTTTATTTGCTAAAAAAATTTAATAACTAATTCCTAGCACTTCTGCAAAAAAACACTAAATCAAGATTTTCCATTGACAAGTTGATCTAGTAATACAGGTTGATGAAGATGGTCTGATACCTTGAATATTGAGTTATTTCCCAGCATTGTATTTTTCTTGCTTTGAAATTGTCTCTACCTACTCTCTAAAAAAAACCATTTTTATTGTGATGGGACTTTATTGTCACATAATTTTGCAGGTTATTTACTGTGAATGAGAAAAGAATGAGCTTTAAAGGGAAGTGATGGAGAAATGATGTATACCTCTCCTGCCTGCTATTTTTCTTTCAGTTATAGGTAGTAAATTCCTTCTTCGAAGGCAAAGAAAATTCTACAGTAAGGGGCAAAGCCCAAGAGCCCTTCTCCGAGGAGCCCTCAGTGCAGCAGCACCTACAGGCAGGATGAAAGTCCGGGCTGTAGAAACTGGGCCAGTTCTCTATTCACATCTTCTGCACCCAGTTTTTCAGTGGCAAAATATTTGTGTCTCTTTCTCCAGCCAAGAGGAAGGGCACGGAGATCAGCTGCCGTTAACTGCAGATGTTAAATAAGGATCTCTTTAAGCCAGAGCCAAGTCTGAGAAGGCAGCAGGAGCCCAGCAAGCAGTGGGTTGCCTTTCCCGACCTACCACTCATCAGCTCCTTTTATCTGCTCGGGCTCACACGTCCTGGATCAAGGAGGCAATTTCCTTTACAGCAGCCCGGGATGTACCAGGCTCGGTAAGCTGGCAGTCATCTTTGTTTTCAGCATCAGTGGACTACAAAAGGAGAAGAAAAAGAACAATTTAATAATGCTGCTTTTCCACGGGTGGCTAAGCCTGGGCACGCTTTCTGTTCCTCAGCCCGCGCGGCTCATCCCATCGGACCTGGGGAAGCTTCTGAGCGAAAAGGTGAGTCAAAATATGAAAGCCCTGAAAGGAAGCCTCAAAAAAGGAAAAGTACTCCCTTTTACCCCCTCTAAAATTAATGAGAAATGTGCTCAAAGCAATGCATTGTTGTCTCCCTGGCTGCGTACCACCCTGGGGCCCTTTTAGTTCTAGTCTCCATGTTGCAGAATTAAATTAAATCTCTATTGGGGGGGGGGGAAGGAGCATAGAAAAGACTGCTTTCAGTCTTAAAAAATTGTTTTCTATTCAGCATGCTATAGCACTGAACAATTCTTATTCCTTTAGGTTTTTTTTTGCTGTGGCAGCAGAAAATACCTTGGCAGCACTTCTTCTCCCCTGGAGTTAATATTGCGTCCCTGGAGCCACTCTCACACGTCTCCCACAGCCCCTGGAGGGCCCCATCCCCACTGCAAAAGGCTGGCAGCAGTTCTCAGCTTCCTCTCTCTGAGCCCAGGACTAGTCCCGTTTGTCCATGTTGGGTTTTGGTGGGATGGAGCCTGGTAGCATCCCCGTGTGTCCAGTGCAGGGGCTGCCTGGTCACCAGTGTCACTAAAGCTCCAGTGACATCCCATGACCATTATTCTTATGGTACTTGACATTTACATGTTTTTTCTCTTCCAACGTTGCGTCCATGTATGAAGCACCAAGCTGGCCAGTGTGAGAGCTTGAGACAAACCTCATCCCCCTTCCACAGCAGTGAATTTAGAGCCTCAGTTCACTCATACCCCCCCCAGATACGCAGGCTTTTAACAGGTATTTAATTCTGTCTTCAGATAACTTGTGGGGTTTTGGAGTTTGCAGAAGGTTGTTTTGGAAGATGGGCACGTGGCCACCTCGCTGCCTTGAAGGCACCCTTCTCTGGCACCGCTCTTGTCTTGCACCCTCCCTTCTCACTAACTTTTCCAAAGGTGGAGAAAATTGCCAATTCTCAATTGCCTCAGCAAAGCACAAATCAGACTAAGCACGGCACCAGTAAATAGAAAATTGATTTCAGATTTGTCTGCTTTGGGGCTGCTGGGTTTCACTTCTCACAAGTAAGAGAAGGAGTCTTAGATGGGTTGACAGCACCAATGATCCCAATTTGCTCCCAGGAAAGGTCACCAGCCCTTGAGAGGGTGCAATTACTGAAGGAGATATGAAAGAAAACTCTGTGGCCTGGTTACTTCAAGTACCAATATTTGGAAAATGGCAAATAGCACCGGAACAGTTCCAACAGCTCTGTGCTTGCAGACAAAGGGGGCAAAGCACAGGTCCTCAGGTCCTGGTGGTCAGAAAGATCAAGGAGATGGTTGCAGTGTCTCTCAGTAAGTGTGACCCTCTATCTCCATGCAAGCCCAAAAGCCACTCTGCGTGTTATGATGGATGCTGGAATCTGCTTTTCTAGAAACTACAGGACAAACTATAACCAATAAGAAACTTTTTAAACAACTTATTTCACTTATAATAGCATGTGGCATGAAAAATAGCCTGTTTAGTGAGTAGATACAGGCAGTTAAGGAAGAGACACATTTCCATTTTAATATGTGATCTTCTCAAGGTGAGTTAATAAGGATTTTTTGTAATGACCTAAATAAAACTTCAATTTCTGGTGCCCGTAAGAACTCTGTGTTTTTCATAATTCGTTTGGGTTTGTTATGGGGAAATCAGCCACACCACAAACCGCTTTGCCATGTCTTCTCTTGCAGTTTCTGCACCAGCAGGAGGATGTTTGCACACTGAGAAATGAAGCAAAGTGGGACAGCAGTAATGATTTGAGAAGAATTTCCCAAGTATTCTGGGGCTTAGCTCTGCCATTAGCTAATTTGAGCCTGGCCGGTTGCCATGGAGATCTGGCTGAGCACCATTGATGCTCACTGAGACACTGAGGGAGAGAAGGGAGAGCATGGAGGGTGCAGGATTTTTTTTCAATCTTTTGCTGCTGGCCCATGTCTACTGGCACATTGTAGGGGTGTGTGTGCCCTGCTGATAGAGGTTGGGTCATTCTGACCCTCTGATACCCCTGAGGGCACATCATGAGGGTCCTGCCTGGGGTCTCCAGGGGTGAATTTGTGAGATGGAGCATCCTCAGCACCTTCTTTGCTCCTTCAATGCCTGGAGAAAGCTCTCCATGGCAGGAACCCAACAGCAACACAGCTGCCTTGCTCTGAACTGCTAGTTCTTCAGAAAATCACAGCATTTGAGGTTCAAGATTTCCTCCATTTTGTGAGTCTCATCCCAATGGTCTCTTATAAAGCTTTAATTGCATGCTTTCCAGCCATGGAGCCACAGGTAAAGGTGTCTGTTGTTTTCATGGAAGTCAAGTCAGCAACAGAAATGATACCTTCTGAAGGGGAGGGCATGCCTCTGAGCCACAGAGCATGCTTGGCTGGCAAAAACATCTACAATATTGCTTGCAACTGTGGACAGTAAAAAAAAAAAAAGAGGAAGAGCAAAACAGTAAATCTACAGCATTGGAGGGCAATCTGGGAGAGACATGGCAAAATGTCTCTTCGGAAAGGATGCTTAGTTCAAGAGAGAGCTGAGAAAGAACCCGATCCTTGCCCTAAGTACCTACATCAGAGCAGGTGTGCTAACAATATGGAGAATTTCCACTGAGGAGATAAAAGCCTCATGAGATCTGGTGACTGGTGCAGAAACGAGATGAGTTCGGATCAGAAGCAAAAAATCACTACAGGATGTGAAGTACTGCAACACCTTAACAAGAGCTTCAATGGATTGTTCCTCACCGGAAATTAACAAAATTGAGACCGGATGCTCTCTTAAAAGCTACATGAGAGTCAATTGAGGGAAGTTGTATGCTTTGTTATCTGTGTCCCTTCGGGCCCTGTAATTTAAAGTGTTTTTCCCACACTACGGAACATACAGCCCTGAGAAGAAGGACTGGGGGTGTAGGTGGAGGAGAAGCTCAATGTGAGCAGGCAACATGCACTGGCAACCCTGAGAAGCCCCCTGCACTCTGGGCTGCATCCTCAGGAGCGTGGCCAGCAGGGCGAGGTGGGGGGATTCTGTCCCTCTGCTCTGGGGAGACCCCCCATCCCAGTGCTGCCTCCAGCTCTGGGGCCACCAACATCAGAAGGGGAACATGGGCTCTGTCTGCACTGCTGTGTCCTTGGTCAAGCAGGAGAATTTCTTTTGCAGTGATGTGGCTTGAAGAAAGATGCAGCAGAGAAAAAGAGAAAACAAGGAAAAGGCAGGATATAAAGCTTGAAATCCCACCACACCTGGGCATCTAGCAAGAGCCATGGCCTCTGCACCATCTACCCCATTGCCTTCCTATTGAAAAAGTGTGGCATTGAAAAAGTGAAAAATCATTGCCAGTGCAGCATTAAATCATGAAATAGGGTGGAGCTGGGCATCCAGGTGGAGGGAGTAAATCTCTCTCCTGTCCAGAACTCTGTGGGGAAGACTGGTGGGGAGGCAGAGCTTGGGAGCCAACCATTCCCCCAGAAGAACCTGCGCTGGAGCAGCGTGACCTGAGCATCCCCTGCCCTGCAAGCGGGACCTCTCCCCCGCTGAGGCACCTTCCCTTAATTGCCTGCTGTTATCTCAGCAGCTTTTCACAGAATCAAGGTGTTATCCTGATAAGCACGTTCCTGTTGACAATTTGCTTTCATTAAGCTGTGTCTCAGCTGGACTCGCTCCTCAGCAGCCCAGGAAAGGTTTCGATATTCATCTTGGAGAAGCACTGAGATAATACAGGGACTTGCTGACTCAGACAATTTCGGCTCCCTGGCTTAATCTGGCTCACAGATAAATTATAGAGGATCTCTGAAACATGTCTCATCCCTACTAATTGATACGCCTCTCAGATGGCTCTGTGCTCGACTGTAGCTAATAAGCATGGTAACCAAGTTGCCTTGGACGAAGCTGAGTAATTTGTCCAGCAAATGCTATCAATCTTCTCTGGCCTCTGAACTTGCTGGGGATGCCTGGATGCTGCTGTGATCTTGCTGGATTTGGGCCAGAACAAACATTACCTCCTTTCCACATCTGTAACAGCAGAGCACAAGAACAAGAGAGCCTGGCTATGGTTTTCCTTCTGTTCAGACAGGTTCTGTAGTGGTCCCAGCTTTTATGGGACCTATATCAATACTGCACACTGTTGTCACCCCAGCGCTGCCGTGTCTCCCAGCTGTGCTAACTGAATCATAGAATACCAGGTTGGAAGGGACCTCAAAGATCATCTGGTCCAACCTGAGTTGTGTTTGACTGAATTCTCCTCCTGAAAGGCACCATGTCTGTATTTGGAAAGAGGAATGTGGCTGAAGGATGCTCAGGGTGCCCTCAACATGGAACCATAGAATGGTTTGGGTTGGAAGGGACCTTAAAGATCATCCAGTCCTATCCCCTGCCCTGGGCAGGGACACCTCCCACCACACCAGGTTGCTCCAAGCCCCCTCCAACCTGGCCTTGAACCCCTCCAGGGAGGGGCAGCCACAGCTTCTCAGGGCAATCTGTTCCAGGCTCTCACCACCCTCACTCCAAAGGATTTCTTCCCCTCTTTCAGTGTAAAATTGTTACCCTTTTTCCTGTCCCTGATAAAGAGTTTCTTACAAGACTTTGCTTCTTCCAGCTGGACGTTTTTCCATCACTTGAGAACACTGGGAGATTACAGAATGTCCTTTCCTCTTTGGGGTTTTTTTAATTAACATTTATATTATCGAGCTTAATTAGCACATCTCTGGCTTCCATCTGCTTTTATCTATTACAGCCTGCTGAAGACATTTTGGTATGACATTATGCATCATATCATGAAGAATAATAAATGAACATCATTGTGTCCAGATTACACAGCTTGAGCTGAAGACCAGGCCTTAAGGTCAAGAGGAACCATTCCTTTTAGCTCCTGGTTTGTTTCTGGGTTAAACTGTGGTTATTTCTGATGTGCTGGTCAGAGAAATTATATGTGTTGTGAGCACTGAGTCAACCCAGCACTGGGGGGACAGATGCTCAGCTGTCCTCTGAGTGCTTGTCTAGATTACTTCTCCTTCAGATGTGCACGAATCCCACTGGTTTTTGCTTGTGAATTCTATGGGTTGCACTTACATCACAAAACCTGCTGCTCCCCAGCTGCAGCAGCACGGAGCAACCAATGCTCAGCGACCTTTTCCCAGTCTCCAAGGAGAAATGGGAGTTGTCAGGTTGATTCCTTTAATCCTAGTGGTTTCTGACTGGTGAGTGTGGGTATCTGCTCCCCTTTCACCTCCCCTCAGTGGCAACCAGCCCGTGTGTGCTGTGGGGCCCCCTGTTTCTGGCATCCTCACTCAGCCGACAAGAGAGTTCTCACCCTCTGCTCTGGGGCCATCTTCCAGCTTCAATCTCCCCACAGTGCCTCTGGAGTAGCTGCCACCTACTCCACGCTGCAAGACAATTTGTGAGCAGAAGCACTTCTGGTTACTGCAGACACGGGAAATCTGTAAATAGGGCTGGCAGAGCATCTCCATTCATCTCAGTAGCTGTCCCCTCCCAGCCCATCCTCCTGCCCCAAAGGAGGTTTTGCTGGTGCTGCCCCGCATGTGAGTCTTCTCTTCACACTGCATCACACTTGTGAGTCGCAGCATCATGTAGCATGCTAAGTTTTCTGGCAAAATTAGCTGTTTAATACAATGTTTTCCATTCCCTTTTCTTGGTTGTTTTCTGCTGGGAAAAGGCAGTTCAGAGAGTTCAGGTTCTTCTCGTCTCCTTTCCTAGGGACAGTCCTGCCTAAGCTTCTCTGCACGCTGCTGTTGTCAGGAGTTTGGATGGAAGAAGGATCACCATGACTTTCTGGAAGGGGTTTCATCATGCAGGGTCCTGCTGAGCCCCCACATATTTTAATGCAAAACACTCTGGGAGTGCTTGCTCTTTGCCAGCCTGAGGTGGTGGTGACACCATTACTACCAATGGACATTTTGGTGGGAGGACTGGGCCAAGACGTGCCAGACCAAGACCAGGGTGCGCATCTGTTTTCTATTCAGACACTCCTCTGCAGTCACTGATGTAGGAATTGACATTTACATTCTTGTCATACATAAGAGTTTGAAAAATTGATCCCTTCCTGTGCTGCAAGTGCCCTTTTCTGTTGCTATATACATCTACGTGTGAGTGTGCATGGATGTAGCTACTGAGTCTAGTGGTCCCTAAGGAAGGACCTCCTTACTCCGAGCAGCCTGCTCTCAGGGCCCATTATCCGATACATCTGGGAGAACTGACGGTTTCACGCAGTAAGTTTTAGCTATTTTATTTGCATTCTGACACCAGGATGAACTTAGGGAAATATTTCTTGTCTCCTCAGCAGAAATTAATACGTTTAGCAGTGACATCAAATATTCAGCAGAAACAAGAGAAGCGAAGAACCTTTACACAAGATAAAGCTGCGTGGCTAGATGGCAAAGATAAATCCAGCCCAAACATATTTCTTATTAAACAGCTGGTCCACATGATTTGTTCCCTGCATTAGTGATGATGCATGGCTCCTATTCACATTAATAGGCAACCATAAAGTATTTTTGTCAGCTGAGTTTTACTTGGAGTTAAATAAAATATTAGAGTTTATGACAGATTTAACAACAAGCATCAACTGAACATATGTTTTTTTTTTAAGATGCCTCTAACATATTGCATAAGCAATCACATTGTTGTGATAACATGACTTTTTAGCTTGATTACACTACAAGATGAGCTTTTAAGCTTTATGAGAATGTCGTAAAAGTCAGCAGTGAGATGAAACACCAAAACAGAAAGCAAATACTGTTTTTTGCTGATCTTTAGTAGAGAATATAGGCGTGTTGTTGAGCATATCAGAAGGTAGATGCAGAGGCTGGAGTAGACTTTCCTTGATCAGTGTGGCCAAGCTGCCAGGCTGGACTGGGGAGGATGCTCTGGATGCAACTGGACCTACTGGACAGGTTTCCACCATGGCCATCCCCCAGCCAGCAGCCGTTTGGTGCAGGAACGTGATGATGAGCAGCAGGAACAGGGCAGGTCTGTTACTCATCAGGAAGAAAGCAGGCAACATACCTTATTATTTGTTTTCCTGCACAATCCCACAAAACTCTTTGAGAAAACATCCCAGCTCCTCCCAGGTGCTGCTACCGTGCCATCACCATCTGAGAAAAGCTTTTTTTTTGAGGATGAGCTGTGTAAAGCAGAGAGCACCTTCTCCATCCCTGAGAGCGATTGCAGCAGATAAAGGATCTCCAGGTAAAGGGGGTGTTTTTCTTGCTAAATACCCAACTGTCACTGAACCAGCTGCTGGGACAAGCCACCGAGGAGCAGGGTGGATGTTCCATCTCCTGTGGTACTCACATCAAACATGGTTACACCTTTAGCAGGCGTGTTTTAGCTCAGCTTATCAAAAGGCTCTGGAAAAAAAAAAAAAACTACAGCCCCTGAATAATGCTGTAATGGGAACAAGAATAGGAAAGCCAGTGTTCCCTTCTGTCTTTGAGTCTGTAAGGTAAACCAACACCAACATTCTTCGATTTTATGTTCTATCTACCTACAAACGGCTCAACAAGTTATTTTCTAAAGGAAAGTCCAATGAAAGCAGTAGCTCTGAGGTCTGAGGCTGAGCTGGTGCATGGCTGCTGCCTGGGGACACCCACACAGGTGAAAGGCTTCTTCCAAGTGGGGTTTTTAATGAAAGCGTTAATATAATGTAGCTGCACAAAACACTTAGTACTCAATTAAAGCGTAGGTAAATAGCATGCAAGGAGACATGCATTGCAGTGCTCTATTTCGTATTTTTTTATATTTCTTCTTTAAATTTCAGAAACACTTTAATGGAAGACTGTTTTGATGGAAGCTCAGAACTGCACGTCACCTCTCTTCTAGGGACAACATTGTTCTTCCTTTTCACTTTTCAGAAACCTTTAAATAAGTCAAAATTGCATTAATGTGTCACTGCAAACATAAAAGCCAGGTTGGATGAAGCTTTGGACAACCTGGTCTGGTGGGAGGTGTCCCTGCCCAGGGCAGGGCATAGGACTGGATGCTCTTTAAGGTCTCTCCCAACCCAAACCATTCTACGAGTCTATGATTCTGTAGTATATCATGGTTAATATATACCCTATTAATAGGCTTCCTACCCTTGCATTTCAAGAGGAATATTAAATTTTTTGGAGTTCAGAAACAAACTGTTTAATTGCTGGACACATGATCTATTTTGATCTTTTTCAGGAAAAAAAAAAAGCAACAGAGTGAAAGCTGTGCTCCATTTGTGATTGGAATTAATAAGATCAAAGCAAAACTTGACATATATAAGCAGCATTAGTTCAAAGGAGCATTACCAACAGATTTGCAAAATATTTAAGGAGCATTAAGTCTTTTATTTTTTGATGTTCCCTCTTGTGATATTTCTCATTGGGATTGTATTATTTTGATTCCATGGTCCAGACACATAGGATAATCAAACA
Source organism: Scolopax mira (assembly GCA_004320125.1). Lineage (NCBI taxonomy): Eukaryota > Metazoa > Chordata > Aves > Charadriiformes > Scolopacidae > Scolopax > Scolopax mira. The sequence goes on from BJBW01005044.1 coordinate 37,713, forward strand.
ACAATAACAAGCCATGCTGGCTAAAGAAAAGAGGGCGAGTTGTTGGATGACAAGGTAAAAAAAAAAAAAGAAGTAAAAGTGGATAAAAAGATTCCATGGAGTAAGAGAGGAACCTTGGGGAGGGTATGGAGATGGGTGGAAGTACACACATTTATCGCCCTCATACAGATAAATGAGAATCAAATCAGTAGAAGAGACTTTATCTTTATCTTCCAAGGGATATCTTCCAAGACAAAAAAAGTTGCAGTAATAATGGCAAGTCAATAATAGTTCAGAGCATGCAGTCTAATGATTTATTTACCTGGAAGTCTGGTGATCAATAGGAGATAATGGTGTTCTGAGTATTTGGATAAGCAGAGAGAAGAACATTGTAAAGAATTGTTGTCTTTTGTGGAGAAAAAGCCCTGAACTGAACACTTATAAGTCAATTCTGTTTATATTACATTGTTTGAAAGAATTAAAAAGGCAGGCTGGAGCTATATTGTTTATGAAGAGTCCAAACTTTCAGCTGAGCCTTGAATTTCAAAGGGACAAAAGGAGAAACTCAGAGTTTGTAAAGCTTTGTGGTTGGAAGAACTCTGGTAGTTGAATATGGATAAAACTCCAATTTGTTGGAGTCCACAGTGCCAAAGCTGCGCAAAATTTGGTCCCACAGTAACAAATGCAAATCCACCTCTGAAAGGGATTAGGGATTTAGGAGAAAGTCTTCAACCAATGAAGGATGGAACGGACCATCAAATCCGTCAGCTCCAAGGTCAGGAAACGTAGGGAGAAATGAGGAGCACCTAAAGACAGGCTCAGCTCCATCTCATAAGGCATAGTAAACATTAAATGTTCATATAAATAAAAAGTTCATTACAGGAAAAAGGAATAGATGAAGAAGTGAAGATTCTGTATATTGAGGGTGTATGGAATTTAAAGGTAATTTGCTCACTGGCCAAAGCAAAGCCCGTATCTCTATTTTCAGTAAGGGTGGTTTATATTAAACATAGGGACAAAGGGAATAAAACCATTGCTACTGTACCAGATGGGATATTACTGCTTAAATTGGAGAGGATGGGTAATCATGAAAAGTTGTAATATGACCAAGGAGATGAATAATTGCCTGGGGAGAGATGAAAAACAATAGTGTTACTGGAAGTCACAGGCTGGAGGGAGTTACCGGTAGATTTTCCGAAAGACAAGTGTAGGAACCAATTTTATTTTATATTTTCATTAGCAATAATGGCAAACAATCAAAAAATACGGCAAGGGAACATGTTGGTAACAGTGAGCTGCGAAATGTCCTGACAGAGGAGGAGCTGGATGATCCTCAGCACTGAAATAGCAGAAATGGATAAAATACTAGTATCTTATAAAATAATAATAAGAAGAAACATGGCTTTAAGCTATGGCTTTAAACATGGCTTTTAATCTTTAAACTCCATCCCTGTAGGGATTCAAGGCCACATTGGATGGGAGTTTGAGCAACCTGGTCTGCTGGGAGGTGTCCCTGCCCAGGGCAGGGCTGGCACTGGATGATCTTTAAGGTCCCTTCCCACCCAAACCATTCCATGATTCTGTGACTCAATGATACTCATGTGTAAGGTCTCCTGCTGTAAAAAGTATACTGGTTGCTTTCCCTCTTCAAGCCCAGTGGTGTGGACCAAACCAAATTATTCTTAGCCACTTAATACCTGTGCAGCCATTAATTAGCTGTGGCGGATCCTTGGAGGACCTTCTCCTGCCTGTGGCTGTCACAAAGTGGAGAAAATCCCAGTGGAGCCACAGGGCATGGGCAGCTCCTGGCACACCACCACCCAACACCTGTCCAAACCTAGGTAACCCCCAGAATTCATATTTTCCAGAAAATTTGGCATACACTCATCTTTGGCTGTAGCCCTGGTCGGCAGCCTCAAAGCCATCTGGAAAAATCTGAGATTATTAACACCAGAAGTGAAAGCTCTGATGAAAGAAATATGATCTCGGAGCAAGGTGGTGCGAGGAGCAACCACTGTTCCTGAAACAATAACAAATGCAAACCAGAGTCCCCAAAGAAAAAGCCTGAAACGATAGATTGCCTGGTACACCTATTGCATGGGGATTTGAAAGTAGGTCTGGGTTTTGTTGATATGACAGTATCAATCAATCTAATTAGATCTTTTTGCATAATCACAGAAAATTTGCATAAAAAGTACAGCCAACCCAGGAGACAGCTGAGAAAAACAAGGGTTGAGTGAAAATCAGAAACTTTTGAATTATAGCTTCTTTTTTTTTTTAAGACTGCATCCGTTGTGATGGAAAAATCTTGTACGAGTTGCAAAACCTGAGTGCCTGGAGTCTAGATCAGAAAGAATGAAGAACATAAAGTACCTTTTAAGAATGGAAATAGGAAGTCCAAAAAACTTCAAAAGCGTCTCTGTGCTCCCCTGGAAGGACCTAGCTGAGCATCTTCTGGCAACATACTTGGATATGGGAAACTGCAAATTTAATTAAGATTTGTAGCACAATGTTTCAAATTCATTAAAGAAAACCAGGGAGAAGGATATTTGGATGACAACAGTTGGGCTTTGCTTCACCTCTTGTACTTCAGGCACATTGAGCTCTTTCTTTGTGGATGCAGAACTGGCTTGTCCAGGGGCAGTTTGACGGGGAGATGCTCAGAGGTACCAGGCAGGCTCAGTTTTTCCCTTTGTGGGAAAACATGTTTTTTAAGCAGGGAGAGTAAAATGTCTACTTTGCTCCTGCTTTGTCTGGTAGTCACTCCTCCCAGTCCCTGCAGCCTGGGACCATTTCATAGACCCAAGAGTGCACAACCTTTGAATCTTTCTCTGGAGATATTTGAAACCCACTTGGATGTGTTTCTGTGCATCCTGCTTTGGCAGGGGGGTTGGACTAGATGATCTCCAGAGGTCCTTTCCAACACTGACCATTCTCTGATTCTGCATAAGCATCAGAAAACACTTAGCATCAAGTCCACCTGGTGGTCCACTTGTATGGAACTCCGTTGCTGGGGTTTTGCTGGGGCAGACACAATCAGTTTGTGCTACACCGAGGCTCTGCGTGGTGGTGAGTTGCATCTCAACAGCCTGTTCCCTGGAAAACAGCACCATCCTCAGCTTTGTCCCATGCCTGTACACGCTGTGGATGTCCCTGGCTGGCGAGGGGATGCTGTTCTCCCATCCATCCCCTCTCCCCAGGCTCTGCCACAACCCCTTGAGCAGGGTGAGGGCAGTGCTTTCATCCATGGTAAGGATGGAAGTGCTCCTCCAGGCAGAGCTGCTTCGTTAACAGCCTCATCCCCCCGGCACAGGCAGCACTGGGGGCCCCGCGGGGCTTTTTCCCTGGTCCAGCTCTAGTACAGCGTCTGGTACTGGGCATGTTCAGTGAAAAGGCTTTTCCTGTCATTACATCCACATTAAAAGGACAGCAAGAGGCTTAGTTATTAGCAATGCATCAGAGTTGGCTGAAGATATTAAAATTTTTGCAGATCAGCTTTCTAGCACATTTCTGAAATTAAGGGAAAATTTAAATTTGTTTTCCTTAATAGTATGTGTATTTGTTAAGTGACCTAGATTTTGATTAATGAAGTGAATAATATATTTTTCTTCTAGCTGAAAGCTACTTGAGCTATTTTTGTTTTCCTCTTTAATCCTGAAAATGGGTTAGCTTTTAGGTGGATATATAGATTCAAAAGTACCAAGCTGATGATACAATGGCGTTATAGTTTAAGGAATTTAAGCATTTGCTTGCATGCATGAGGCAGATAATTCCTGACAAAAGGATCAAAGAAAAGTGGCTAGGCTGCCTATGCTTCAAAATATATCCGAGCATTTCCAGATACGAGTTCTGTCACATAGATAGGCTACAGGTAGGCGATAGGAAATGCATTTGGGTAACTACAGGCAGCTGGCTCCCATTTTCATGGTGAACAGCCAAAATGTCCATAACCTGCATAAAGTCTGCTCTGAGCTCCTGCAGGCTTTATGGAGTGAAATGCAGGCAGGCTGGGCTGGCTAAACACAGGGAGAGAGTTTGTCTCAGATCCTTGGGACAGTGAATGATGCCTCTGGCAGGTTTTGGGTCCTGCCCGAGAGCCTGGATGATGCTGTGATAGATCCTGGCTCTTGGCAGGAGGACGGACCCTCTAGTTCTGCTGTACTTTCTCTCTCTGTTTTATAAATAATACAACGCACTTGCTGTCATGGTTAGCAAACAGCAGTGCTGTTACAGAGATGCCCGAGGACTTTGTTATATATTTCTAGATGTGCAGGTTTTGCCTTGCAGAGGTTACAGTCCACTCGGGGAGATGGATGGCCATATTAACTGCACCAGTCTGAGTACGATAGCTGTGCCTGCAGTTCCTAACTAATCAGTAAGAGTAATTATGTTTGCCACCGACCCAAATAGCAGCGACTGAATGAGTTTTCCCAGGGAGCCCAGAAATGCCAAGCTGTGCTGGCTGCTGTTCAGTCAGACACCAGGGTTATGTGTTGGTAGGGAACCACAGGCAACCATTTGTTCCCCACCACCACCTTTCTGCTTGCCTTGGTGCACAATGTATGATGGCAGCGATGCCAACCCCATGCACCACAAAGTGTGCGTGGCCCCTGTAGGTCCTAATTGTCCTGGCCAACCTCACCTGGAGCCTCACCACCCTCACCAGCTCCACCTGGAGCCCCACCTGACCTGGCCATGAGCTGAACTCCATTTAAGCTCCAGCCCGAGTCCTAGCTCTCTTTGGAGCTTTGTTGGTGGTGTGCCTGTGTCCTGATTAAGCTCAGACCTGTGTTGTGTGTTGCACTGTCTTCTGCTGCCTAGGATTCTGGATCTGACTGGTCACTTCACCTTGCCTGAGGGTGACTAGGCTCTAAGGAATGCCTCTTGCTGTTCCCCAAGCTGCCCTGACTGGGATTTTGCTGGATGCACCAGATTGGTGAGACCTTTCCTTGTGCTGTGGTCACCCTAACCCCCAGCTCACCATCTCCCATGGAGAAGCTTTACTCTTTGTGCTCCCTGGGAGCATGGACAGTTGCCCAAAGCCTTGTGACTTGTCCTGGTCTGCTTTGCCTCTGTAAGGTCCCATGTGCCTTTTCCCATGCTTATTCCCTTGGGAGATCCTGCTCAATGTGGGGCTGAGCGAGTTGGCTCTCTCCCTGCTCTTCCTCTGAACTGTGTTGTACCAGTAAACTCTTGGTTTTTTTAGTTTATCCCTAGTTCAGCTGATGGCTTGAACACTTGTGTATATTGCTAAAAGATGGTGACAAAAGCCCCATTTAGTCTTTTTGGGAAATTTTGTGCAGCTCTTGTGAGCCCTTTGCTACAAAAGCCTATTTGCAGCTCAGTATCCTTTTGTGGAGTCCAATTAGATTGCTGTGACTAAAATACCCCTTTCTGTGGTGCTGTAAGTAACCTGTTGAAGCTCTCTTAGCTCCCTGGGTGACAGGAGTCTTCTGCTCAGCCTTTTGTCCCCTCAGCATTGATGATGCCCACAGGAGCACTGCTAGTAGTGAGAAAAAGCATTTTGTTGAAAGATGAAGGAATGAGCCGGGTGTCATGCTTCTGGGGGTAGCTGTGATTCACACAAGTGCAAGACCCAGATGGCTTTCCATTTTTATCACAGCAATTCAAAACTAAGGCCCAAAACCTCATCCAATCCTGCCTTCCAGGTGTTGCCAGGTTCACGTCTGCAGACCATCCAGGGCTTAAGTGCCTTTATGTGGCAACTGAAGTACTGGAGATCTTGCTTTGAGCTTATCTAAACAAGTGTGCCTTAGGTATGACTCAGCGTTGGGCTAGATGACCCTTAAATGTCCCTTGAACCCAAACTGTTCTATGATTCTATCCTATGAAACTTGTCAGTCTCTTTGGCCATAACTTCTACTGTTCCTGGGAGACAAGGCAGCCAGGGGAAGTCTGAGCTGCCTCCCCTGTGACTGGCTCTGTTTCTGGTTGAATACCTCATGGCTTGAGTTGTGCTTTTCCTAAAACCCCTAGTTTTGCAGCTCCTTTTAAGTGAATGAGGGGGGCCAAGAAACCCTGTGCCAGGTGATGTCTTAAGTACTTTTGCTGCTGGAGATGTAGTTGCAGATCCTCACAAACCAGTTTCTCCAGGGAGTTCTCAGCCCTCTCTGGGTTTGTGAGAGTTTTATCAGGGGTTTTAGTCAAGCTGCTGGCAGCAGGTTTAACTCTTTCATTCAGCTATTTTCTGTGGCAAAGATTTCATCATCACTTGTTTTTCCCAGTGGCCCATTTTCTTCAGTGCTTTAAAATAGCATGAGTAAAATGCCTCTGTCAGAAGCTGCACAGCTTGTGTCATGGTGGCACCGCTGGTCCTCAGGGCTTTGGGAAGCCTTTTTCATGCCACCAAGGCAATGCCACAGTGCTCCCTGGAAGGCCACCCTGGTGACTTTCCTGTGGTGGCTCTGCAGGAGCATCACTCGGGGTGGTGGGACAGGCGTTCACACTTCCTTTCCTGTTGTTTTTTTACCTGCTGCTTTTTAAGTCCAGAAATAGGACAGAATGTGGTTTTTCCCAGCCCTGCCAGTGGGTGTTTCGAGCAGGCTTAGAGCTAAGGCAATTTTTTTTTTATTACCTGTGTTTTGATGCAAATTAGAGCTGCTGCCCAGAAGGGATGAGGGAACCTCTGTAAGGAAGCAGCCTTTAAAGATGATATCTGATATCAGGAGCTGGGCTGATAGCTAGTTCATCCAGGCTTTCATTTCTTTCCAGGCCCTGGGGGAAGGAAGAAGAGTGGAAAAATCTATGACATGAAGACAAATAGCAAGTAACATTGAGAGCTACAGGGTGGGGTTTTTTTTTAAACTTCAAGATTTAGAAAATGCCTGGGAAAAAAAACCAGCCTGTGTACATGGGGGTGAACAGCTATTCTGTCTTGAGTGTAAAACATCACTGGCATTTTAATTGGGGCTTTCTTTATGTAATTTCCTTTGGCACAGTGTTTCTTTGCCTCTCCTTGGAGCTGGTGCTTACAAGTAAACAAGGGCAGGTGGTCAATGTCGTTCTTCTGCGGGAAAACAGAACATGACCTTGGGTTAAAAATCTGCATCAAATGTCAGTGATCCTGTGAGGGCAAATTCTCTTCCCAGAAATGAGGAAGAGTGAACAGGAATTGCAGGACGCCGCAAATCCCAAAACGTTAGGCTTTGGCCTCCCCTCATTTGATAGTCAGGGAAATGAGCTGACTTTTGGGACTATACATAAAGCTCACACAAAACTATGAATAATTAACTACACTATATTAATTTTTTTTCAGTGTAATTAATTATGACACTATAATTAATTAATTAAATTTCAGCATGTTTATACTCCCCACACTTTTGGAAATATTTGGTTGAAAGAAAAACTATTTTTGGTATAACTGGAAAGGTGTGCTGGAGGTAGCATGGGGACCTTTGCTTTAGCCTGGCTGTTCTGTGGGGTTTCAGAGTTTTTGTACAACCTTGTACAGTGTGTTGCAGAGATCCAAACTCTGGGCCCTGTGGCTCAGAAGCTGCTCAGCCATATGGGTGTGTCTGCTCCTTATGATGCCCTGGTTTGGTACAGCATGGATCTGGCTGGCTCTTGCTGGCACTTGACCTCTCTGAGGTCATTGAGAAGATAGCTGCCAGATTTCAGTGCTATGGAGCCAACTCTGATGCTCAAATGAGTATTCAGGAATGTTCCTATGGGGTCATGATGTGAAGCTCTTCATGTGGAAGCCCTACTCTTTTGGGAGACAGGAGCATCCAATAGCTCATGGCCAAACTGGACTGAGGTTTGGTGAGAGGAGGGTGCTGCTGCTGTTCCTGGAGGCTCAGGAGATAAACAATGGAGCCCGTCACCCATGTTCATGTTTCACCTGGGTCCAACAGCTTTTCCTAGAATTCAGGGATCAGAAATGATGTTTTCAATGCTTTTTTAAAGTGCTTTTCAGGTGGGAATTATGGTTGCTTTTCTCTGCTATGGGAGCACTGGATCCCGCTGTTCATAAGGATGCTGAGCTGTTCAAAGCCTTTTCCAGTCCTGTGCCTGCCAAGATAATTGTGGAGTAAGACTTTGTAAGGAAGAAAATGTGTAATGGAATGTGTAACTTGGGAGCTTGTCTAGCACTGACTCTGCTCTGGCAGATCTGGGCCCTTCACAGGTCCAGAGCCCCTTCTTCTCCTGCCAAAAGTGGGGAGAAACAAGCAAAAAGCATTCAAAATCATACACGGGGACACCATGCTGTGACTGCCTTCCTGCAGTGCTCTCACCACAGAGCTGCTGGAGGAAGGGCAGGCCAGCTCACACAGACTGAGAGAAATAATTGCTGATGTAGCTCCTATAATGACATGTCCCATAGCTTGTAATTCACTCGGTTCCACTTATCTCTGATGTGTGACAGGCTTCTTTCATCTTGCTCTAATAGAGTAGGATGGTCTCCACTCTAGGCAGGGCAGGTCAGTTCTGCTGTGGGGTGTCCGTGGGGCAGCCAGCATGGCTGGGCAGCATCTGTGGGATGGCTTGGCAGTGTGACTGGGACCTGGAGGCAACAGCAACCCTGGGTCATCTACCTGAGGCTTCTGTCACCTCAAAGTGGAGATGAGAACTCCAGCTGCGCAGCTGAACTCAAGGATAAATTCTTCGTTATTTAAACAAAGCTGTCAAAGGATCAGATTTGAAATTTCCAGCCTATAAAAAATAGGAGAAAGTGATACCATATATATTTTGCACTGCTCTGGAGTGGGAAACCTGGGGCTTGTTCTCATGCCCCAGGAAGGCAATACTGTCTCAAAGTATTACCCAAAATTAGGGAGCAGAAAAGTGAAATACTCTGCCTTTAATCAAAAAATTGTAAGTGTAACATCCGGTATCTTATGAAGAAAAACCACAGATAAAGGAAAGACTGATCCTGGCAAAGATTTAAGTGTGTATCTACATTAACTGATCACCTTCTCCCTTGTAGGGACACCAGCCCTTTTTCCTTTGATCCAAACTTCTGTGCTTCAGGACCTTCCTCTCCCCCCTGAGCACTGCAAGATCAGACTCTCCTGGCTTGGTTTCTGATCCCAGGGTTTCTGTTCTTACTCGTTCTAATGCAAATGTGATCCCCAAACATATGGGAAGGATTTAAAGGCGGTGGGATGGGGGGGGGGGGGGGTGGGGTGGGGGGAGGAAGTAGGAACTTCTCAGTTTGACAGAGGCTGAAGACTCCCCCCAAGGCTGGTAGAGGGTTTTCACTTTCCAAGCTGGGGACCTGTATTTGGAAATACTTGCTTTATCATTGTTTTGAGGCATAGAAAACTCTTATCCTTCTAGCTTGCTGGGTGACACAACTCCAGCAGTCTCGTTCAAAGGGAATTTAGTTGTAATGGAAATGAGCAAATAAATTGCTGGTTTTATGCATTTTGTCTTTTATTACTGCTAAAGACTAGGCAGAATAACTTGTATCATGGCATTACCCATATGTTGTGTGATCACTGCTGACCTCGAGTCTATATAGATAATAGCTGTTATAAACGTCCAAATGCACTTTACTGCCGTAATATTATATTCATCTAACAGGAATACTTCAAATTTGATTCTATTAAGAGTGTTTGGTTTTAAGTATTGCTTTCCTTAATGGCAACTATTTTATAACTCGGGTCCTGGGTGGAGCTGCACGTGCGAGAAACTGCTAGTGGATGACTTTCCCCTGCAGACCTTTAAGGTCTTCTTTCTCTTTAGAAACGAGTCATTCCAGGGACCCAATGTTTTATTTCAAACAGCAAGGATAGGAGTGACCCTGCAGCAGATGGCACAGGAACACACTGACTGGGTTTGGAGCTTTTAAACACAGTTAAAGATTTACAGTGCAAGGACACAAAATGTTTATAATTAAATCTCTGATTTGAGCTTGATGTCTTGTCTCTGAACCCTTTTCTAGGCTTCAACGTTCTGTTTTGTAACATCTGAAACCAAGAACTGTAATAATTTGCCATGAAAGAGAGAACAAAACAGCCACAAGCTGTTCAGGTGGGCTGGAGAAAAGGTCCTTAACTTTAAAGGTCCATGCTGTTGGTGCTGTTCGGGGATGTAAATCTGTATTTCTATCACTCACCCAGTGAGTGACCTGATGTCCTACCTATTGGGTTTGTGGTTTATGAGGAGAGAAGGAAGGAGATTCCCTTGTCCACCCCACCTTTTTGTTTACCCCTGAGATGCTAGCTGGTGCTGTGTGAGACTAGGACCCGATCAGCACACGGTCAGTGTGCTGAACGCTGGGGATTTAAGCAGGGTCATTGTTCCTGGCCTCACAGGTGTCCACCCCTGGTTGGGTTTAGTGCCCCAATAACACTCAATAGTATAACTTGGCCTGGATATTCCCCTAGGTGTCTGGGGTAGGGACAAAGAGATGGTAGTGCTCATCTGAGATCGTTTTATTGTGAGTTGGTTGGAGCTATGAAGGTGGTCAAGCAAAGCAGATCCATATTTCAGAAGCTGGTTTTTTCTAAATTTTATTTCCAGTGTACCATAGATAGGCTTTGGAAGGCAGCAAGGACCCCATATACCCGAGAAGTCATGGTCCCCAGCTGCAGCCTTGCCATCCCTGAGCAGTGACATACCACGTTTCCTCATATTGACTCGTATGTGACATGTTCTTCACCAAAATGCTCTTGGCTCTTTTGTGAAAAATGGGTTAAGACAATCTGCAGTTTAGAGGTGCGATGGCACCTCATGTAAGGATACATGAGCCAGCTTCAGACCAGCCCACAGGAGCACTGCTGTGGGTGCAGCAGCCCTGGTGCCGTGGGGCTCATTGCCCAGGAACCCACGTGTGCAGTACCCTCAGGAGCCTGTGGGTCCACAGGGTGACCCTGTTCCAGACCATGGAGCACCCAGCTGTCTTTCACAGCTGGTATTTCAGGTACATTAATTTTTTTTCAGCTGATTTGAAAATTTTACCAAAAACCCTTTTCTGTTGGAGAGGGGGCACGTGGCAGGTGCCACGTGAAGTGTTTCAAATCTGAGCCCGAGCAGCATGAAGGATTCCCTGCCTTCTTCTAAGGTAACACCAATTCTACAGAGAGTCACTGTAGTCACTAACCTATTTCATTGTGGATATTTGCTTTCATATATTTTTTTTAATTAAAAAGCTAAGCTGAGAGGATTACATGACTTCAAAAAAAACCCCAAACTGTTGAGCTAACGTATTAAGTCATATTATTAAAAAAAATCAAACATGACTTGGACCTGCAAAGTCTGATGGGGGAAGCAGAAAGGGCAATGGTGTAAATAAATATATTTACATATCTTTGAAAAAAAAAATTAAAAACATCCCAGTTCTCATCACTCCAGCTTAATCACTTTTTAAGTACATATATTTTTTGATTTAGCTGTTTATATATCTTCCTTTTTTTGGCAGATTTAATAATGTGCTGTGAAAATACGCTGAGTCCTACACCCTCCTGCATTCTCAGCCTCATCAGTTAAAGGTGCTGCCGCAGGGGGAGGGTCCATCGCTCCATCCTTGGTCTGCATTTATGGCTGGAGGTTTTTCTGCCGTCGCCGCTGCCCTGGCTGATGGGTGCCTTTTAAATTATCCACCATAAGGACAAGGCTGTGCCCACAGTGAAAGGTAAGACTCTGCATAACTCTGCATATAAACATAAAGGTGGTGGAGATCCATCCTGGCCAGGGTTTTCTTCCCCCCCTCCTGGACTCTTTGCCTTTGAGGAGATGAAAATGCCATCATTTTTCCCTTGTGTGCTCCCGTGAAATGGGTGTTTTCATAAGCCAAATAAATGCTGAATGGACAAGAAAACAGAAAAGCTGCAAATAAAGTGAAGAGAGACACAGGAGAGCAACTGATGAGGTCTTTGCAAACAGGGTCTGTCACCTGCCGAAGGGCTGACACCGAGCATGGGAACTGCATAACCCTGGGAGCACTGGAACACGGGGTGATGGACAAAAAGCAACAGCCCAGAGTGGTGTGTGCTGGGGAGCTTCTCTCTGTGCTCGGCTTAGGGGTAAGGCAGATAGTGAGGGACACGAGTGCTCTGACCTGCAATGAGAATCTGAAAAATAGGAAGAAGTTTAGGGGTTCAGGCTGCTGGATGTTGGACTTGTGCTGGTTTGGCCAGTAAAGCCAAAATCTTGTTTAAGTAGAAGTAGGAACGAAGAAGAAACACATGGGGGGGATAGGTATGATCAGGTACTCGATATAAGGAATTGTCAAATAGGATTTTTTGGCCAAACTGGGAAAAAAGGAAAGGGATTATGACAAAAGATAAAAGATAAAAATTCATCGGTAAATTCTCATGCTGGGCTCAGTGACCCCAGAGGAAAGGAAGAAAATGCACCTTCTGTCCAGCGGTGTGCAGGACTGCAAGGTGCAGCCTGTGAGAGCACCCGGGTGGTATGGAGAGGATGCTGTGCAAGGGTCCCCAGCCCATGGCCTCTTATAGACCCATCGGTGTCTTCCTGGGCTGAGGGACCTCAGCATGCTCGTATCCCACGGGAGAAACCTCTGCCTGGGTATCCACATATGGAAGTCCCCAGCAGGTTGGCTGCCGTGGGGTCCTGCTTCCCATGACACTCTCCAGTCACAGGAACTTCATAGCACTGAATTTTTGAGAAGTATAGCAAGGATTTGACTAAGAATATCTGACATTAGATTTGAAGTCCTGCTGCAGCACTCATAGACTGTGTTGCACGCTGAAAGGCAAAAATTTGGGTCTTTTGGGTGCCAAAGAAAAGAGTTTTGTACAAAAGTGTGTGCAGTGTTCCTAGTGACATGAAAATAGCTGTGCTTTCCACCAAGTGGCCATGGCATGTTTTGCCCGGTGGCAGCTGGTGTTGTCACTGCACTGGCCCCACAGCACTTCTCTCCAGGCTAATGGCCACTTTGGAGCATCTCCAGCTGAGTTAATTGCTGTGTGTGCTGGCTGCTGAGCATGGGGAGACAGGGGGCTGCTGTTGTTTGGGTCTAGCAGTCATTTTCCTTCGCTGTTGAAGGCAGCCAGGTGGTTTCTAGGCAAAAAGTTGTGTGGGTTGGTGGTATTTTTTCCCCCTGCTCCTCTTTCTTCCCATGATATCACCCTTTCCATCCACCTGCTCTGGGGAAGGCCATCGTCTCCAGCTGGCACAGTCAGGCCAGCAGATGAGAAGAGCTGTGGTAGTGCTGGTGCTGGATGATGGTGGCTAATGTGGCTTTGGGTGGTTCTGCCCAAATTGGCCAGAGGCACTGATGGTCACCTGGGCCTGTCTGGCCCACGGCTGTGCAGGATGTGAATGTCTTTGTGCTCTGGTACAGGAAAAAGTGTCCGTGTCAGTGGGAGACAGGTGCCAAGAGCATCGCTGTGCAGCACAGGGAAACCTATGGGGAACACCTGCTCTGCTCCACCTTGAAGGCATGTAGGAATGCAGTGTCTGGGGGGTGGAAAAGGGGTGGGGAAAATGCCTGATTTCCATCAGTCCTTAGGAGAGGCCAGGGCCAGCAGTGGGCAGGGGTATGCTGCACCATATGGCTCCTCCAACACACTCTCATGCCTTTGCTCTTGGTGTGTTTTCACTTTTGTCAATCCTGAAGACAAGGGAATGGAAGAAACACAAGAGGGATTGTAGATGTTCAGGAGAGAAACTAACCCTCCTCTATGTTCCTTACTATTTTTCCTGTTTATTTTTGTTGAACTATGACTTTTCTTCTGTGTCCTCTGTTCTCCTTGGTGAAGCATCTGTGTCTGGATCCTCAGGTCCGGTCAGAGAGAGCTCTGTTGAAACCCAGGTTCAGTGTGTTTTTCCTGCTGCTCTTTCTTTTAAGGATAAAGACTAGATATTTTATTGAATGAGGAGCTGTCAGAGCCAGGAATAACCAACGTGTGTGTATATTGCATAACTTTGTGTCCTTATGTGAGACTCCCATAGGAGACACTTGACAATGTAGAAAAATTGAGTATGAAAGATATCAGCAGAGTTATACCCAGACAAGTCACGTTTCAAATAGGTAGGTAAAATATTAAGTTCAAAAACCAAGTTTTTATCATGTTAGCTTTCACTGCCTACTGGGTTTGTACAGTGTTATGTCCCTGTATGGCCTTTGGATAGAGAGATAGAGGTATACCTATATCTACTGTCTTCACACATATTGTGTCATGGTAGTTTCAAGATAAATTAGCATAAACTGACAAACTCTGGCAAATGTAGAACTGGGAAAATATCTGTAATAACTAAGCAGGGCAAATAGTCTTAATATGATGAGAATTACCCAACTTTTTGCATATACAAACAAACATCATCTTTCTAATAATTTTTAAACCCCAAATCCTGCCTGTCTGTATTCCTGTGCCTGACATAAGGGTTCACAGGATGTTGATAAAGGTTCATGGGATGATGAAGCATTCAGTGAGAAATTTTTGGTCTTATCAGGCACATTTCACCTGGGTTATTTTCACATGGAGTTCGGGCACCTGCATTTGGCTGACATTCCCCAGTGAGATTCCCAGGCTTGACGGGAGAACACCGAGGGGTGAGACATGGACCTGAGTGAGAAACTTTGGAGCAGATAGTGCCTGGCTCTTGGGGAGGAGGGTTGGTGACAGCCTTGGTGTCCTTTCCTTGCTCCTGCTTGGCTGGGGCTAGCTCGTGGCAGTCCCCCCTGGCATACAGGAACAGCAGCACCACATTGCTCCAGGGGTTAATAGTTCTCACCAGTAAAAAATATACCTTAATTCCCTCTTGAAATTTCCCATTTCCCTGCTCTGACTTTCTCTCATGGAGCGAAAAGCACTTAATCCCCAAGGCTTTCTTGTACACGCACTCTGCATCCTTACATTTACAGCAGTTTTTCTGGCCAGCTCTTCTCCAGCTATTTTCTGCACCTTCTGCAGATTGCCCTCATCCCTTTGAAATGAGGGCACTGGGGAGATAAATGCTATGTGTAGTGCCCTGTGGAGAATAAAATTGCTTTTTTCATGTTTGTTGCCTCTCCTTTCTTGCTGTGTCTTTGTTTTGACAGCCCTGTTGAGCTATCTTGTCTTAATTTTGGGAAAGAGCTTGGCCCACAAAAGGAAAGGTCTTCACGGTAGAGGCCAGCATCCTCACGTACAAGGACAGACAGGTATGGATGGTTTCAGGCTTCAACTACAGACCCGCAGAGTGATTAATTGCATGGGAAAGATTGGAAAACAGTTTTTAGGATATACAGATATACAGTTTAAGCATCAGAAATGCAAAGGGTTAAATGAAGTTTTCATTCTAAGATCCCGTATTGCCTCCCCCGGTAGATGGGGAAAGCTTCCAAAAGGAATCTCTCTGCCTTTTGAAGAAGAAAACAGCTCAGCTGAGATGGGCTGGCAGCCTGACCCCTGTGCTGGTGTTGAAATCCACTCCTGTTTCCCGAAGCTGTACTGAGACTGCTCTGGCAAAGTGGCTGCTGGCAAAGTCAGAGCCTGTGTTTTCACCTAAAATAGATGTATCTCTATTTCTCAAATAACAGCCAGCTGTTTTTTGCCTTCCTCCTGAAGCAGAAGGACGAGTGCAGTAAATAATCATGCTGACCATTTGGAATTAGAAGACATGTTCCTGGTTTGCATTAAAAATAGTGAGACATTTTGTCTGCTTTTTGCTGCCATGGATTTGTGGGAATGAATTTGCATTTCATTGCCTTGTAGGCGAACCTTTGTAAATAAGGGAAAAGAAACATAAATGGGAACATGGAAAGAGCGTTACCTGCAGCACTGAAGGCAGTGACACCATGGGATGTCACCGGAGCATCTCTTCCTCAGGCTGATGAAGACCCAGCTAATGTCATACTACGTTTTGAGATTTCAAACTGTAATAAGACAACTATGATGCTAAAAGAAATCCTTTCCAGCCATTCCTTCTTCTAGTGTTACTCCTGCTAATAAATGTGAGAGCTTGGATAGAGCGGTGTAGCCTGTTCCCTTTTTTCCTCTACCAATTAAATTAAAATTTTGACATCTCTGCTCTCTGCAGAGGTTTTTGGTCCCACATTCTTTGTTTTCCACAAGTCGCTGCAGCACAGCTCAGGTGCTTTTTCTGATCGAACTTTCCCTTTGACATCAAATTTGACTCACTTGTATGAGAGTAGGTGATACCAGAGGAGGGCACAGCAGGCTCCAGCTGCCCACGCCACATGTGCTCACCTGTTGCCACCTTCTTTGGTGGCTTCAAAAACTTGAAGTGTTCAAAGAGGAGCCTTGTACCTTGATGCCTTGCTGAGAGAAGAAAGCACCTAATGTTTTCCTTTATTATTATTAGGACAGTGGATAATCTGATTTATCCTGATCTGTCCTCAGACAAAGTCCTCGCTAGGGCCAGGCTCGCTGCCTCGCAGTGACCTGCCTGCTCCTGGAGATGCCTCTTAATCTCTGATTTGGTTTGCAGGCTGGAGAGCTGCCCTGGCTGCTGGAGTTACAGATCTGGAAAGTGCAATAGAAAAACTGAGCTTGAATGCTTGAGAAGAAAGCAGATGCATCTCCTTCATTAAGGAAAGAAATGATTCGAAGGACGGTAATGCATTTAAATAACAATTGAGAGGAAGCAAGTCTGAAGCCAGTGGGGAAGCTTTGGGTAAAAGTATACTTGGAAAAGTATTATTTCCTGCCTGAAATGGCAAATGGGGGTGGTCAGGGATGGATGCTGCAGAGAGACTTAGAGCACCAACCATCTTAATTTACCCTCTTCAAATAATTTCTGAATATGGATTTTTCAATTCTATATTGTCCCCTTGAAGTTAATGATTATCTAGAACTTTTTTCTGCATAATGTATGTTAGCCTTTCCATTCATTAAACCCAAGATCACGGCACAAAATTTAAATTTTTATCTAGAAATGATTTCTTCTCTCTGTTAAAGCCTTTGCTGAATGTCCATGATGCAGATCTGAAAATCAATTACCTCTCCCCAGCAGCTGGGGTGATGAGGGCTGGAGAGAGCCAGAGGAAGCATTTTGTTCAGTTTTATTATGGAACTAAATCAATCTCCATATGAAAGGACTTATATCTTAGTTGATGTGGGCTGCTTTCAGCCAAGATATCAATAAATCGTAAGTTAGTAAACAGAAAGCACTGAGGTGTTTTTGGCCAAACCCTACTTTCTCAGAGCTTGCCCTCCCTGGTTTTCAGCTCCATCGTTGTGTGGGTTCAGATTGTCCTTCCTGGCATGAAATATCTCAAGCATCCACCAGACACTGATCAATTCTCCAGTTTCTGGTCTCCACATTTGTGCTGAGAGCTTGAATGGGGAATAGAAAACTGTCTGCCTGAGGGATGGAGCGAGATTCCATCAATCTGGGGAAGTTAGGGAATGCTGGCGGCTCTTTGCCCGCAGCATGCCGGCTCACCAAGGTCTCTGCCAGTATTGGGGGACATGAGCAGTTCTCCTGTCCTCTCATTGCCAGCACTGAAGTTAAAGCCCTTTCCAAATGAAGGTACAAGGGAGCTTTCTTTCAAACACAAATTCTTTCAATAGTGTCAATAGAAAAGACCAAGAATGAACCATTTCTTTACTGTGAGGGTGGTGAGAGCCTGGCCCAGGTTGCCCAGAGAAGCTGTGGCTGCCCCATCCCTGGAGGGGTTCAAAGCCAGGTTGGAGGGGCTTGGAACAACCTGGTGTGGTGGGAGGTGTCCCTGCCCATGGGGCAGGAACTATATGATCTTTAAGATCCCCTTCAATCCAAACCACTCTGTGATTCTATGATTTCCTGATCCTATGATTTTCCCCCAAAGCCCAGGCAGGAGCATGGATGATGACAAGCCTTTCTTGTGTCCCTTATATGTTCCTCCTCCCTCTGGGATGCTGTGGTTCTCTAAGTGGACCCCAGAGCACCAGGGTGAACACGACTGAGGGTTTGAGGACCAGAGAGAGTGTTTCAGCCTGGAAGAGGACTGCTCCTGCATCCTCCTGTGCTTACAGAAAAACAAAGGCAGGTTCAGTCGAGCGGTGTCATGCTGACATCTGTTTCTCTGTAATAAACCTGTGCAATATAATAATAAACCCACCACACTTCAAATCCACCAGGAGGAAAGCTGCTTATTGATGCAGACAAATGCACATTCTTCCTTCTTGTTGCTCCCTGTAAAACCTTAAGCGCTTTGAAACCTGACTAGTCAGCTTGTCTAGGAAGAGGCTGATTTGCATCCTTCAGCCTCCTAATGAGGCAGTGGAAGGGTTCTTCCACTGCCAAACCTGGTGGAGGATGGGACCAGCTTTTCTTTAACTGGTGAAACACTTTAACATATTTAACTGAGATTTCTTGGGAGTGTGTTTACTATTTTTGCTGAGTTTCTGCTTGGTTTAAACTACCATTATATGAAACTTAAAGTCTGGAGTTCAGGACAGGCACGTGGTACAAATGCATTAATTGAAATAACTGCCAGGTGTTGCAAATGAAGCCCTGAAAGAGCATGGTAGCTGCTTACTAGTTGGGAGAGAAGGCCAGGTTACTGGGAAGGGCCCAGGCCATGGGACATGGGGTGGGAGAGGAGTCTCCAAGCCTGTGGATGAAGTGGTATAAAGTAGTGGGGTTTGTTGTTACAGATGGGTCTGGATAAACCTGCTCAATCAGAGGGTCAATCCCTGATTTAATTCCCAGGACCTGGATAGGGTTGCCCATGGGGTGGGATCTGGGGGTTGGTTCTGGTATGGGCACTTAGGCAACTTGTTTGGAGAGTGAATTTCTCAAGTCATGCCAGTATTAATTTATTTTTTTTTCCTCACTTGGACTTCAAGTCCTTCATTTTCCTTTGCAAATTGTAAATTCTGGAGACTCCTGTCTCTTCTTGGTGGGCGAGGATGTGGTGCCCAGCCTCACATTTCTCCCCTGTGGGCCAGCACTGCCCTGTGTAGCAGTAGGCAGTGCCCCGTGTAGCATCCACAATAACCACCTTCTTCTGAGAGGCACTACCTGGCTCTTTGGTGTGGGAAACGCTTACTGAAATTTAGAGGATCTTGTTAGGTATATACAGTATCAAGCATTCTGCCCTGATAATTATCACAAAGCAGGCAAGTTAAAAATGTAAAAATGGCCTGCGTGTACAATTGTGCCAGTAGGAAATATGAAATATAATGTAATATATGAAATGGGTGATATTTTATTTTAATTTAGTGAAGTGAAACTTAGTTCTGAATTAAAAAAAAAGGGATGAATCATTCTTGACGGGCTCATCGTAGCCATTTATATTCTAGATACTTCACCGTAGCTGCCTCAGGTTGCATAAGGAATGAAAAGGTATTAAATGCCATTATTTTTAAAGGCTATTTGTTTTGCTATTTTAAATATAGCCTTGGATGTACTTACTATTTTTGTGCAGGTACCTGGGAAAACATAAATTCTGAGACTGATTATAGAGGTTGCTCTGATTTGATTAAAAAAAGTTGGTTGTGTCTCGTTGCAGCAGCAGAGAACACTGTCAGAACAGGGGTTTCTGGAGAATTGCAGTGCACGAGGAAGGGGGTTTGCTGCACCACCCTGGTGCTAGCAAAGCACATTTTTAAAATGACATTTCTTAAATGACAGCATTTCTTTGCTGTTGAAGGGTCAGGCATGAGTAAAATCTTTCTAATGGAGTTTATTTACTGATTTTTATCACGTGTGCCAGTGATGTGACACCTCTATTGCCATAGAATTCAAGCGGATCTACATGTCTGTCAGTCTGTCTGCTGCAGACTGGCCCAAGCTCATCTGCAGGAGGCAAAGCAGATCATAGACCACTAGTTCTGACAGACTTTGAGGGTCTGAAAGGTTTAAATGGTACAAAGGGGAATGATCAGTGTAGCAAACACATCAGCTTCAGGTGTTGGGAGGGAAGCAAGGTTCAGGCAGATCACAGATGTTGAGTTGAACATCTGTAGTGAGTGGTGTAAGGAATGAAAGAGAAACTGAAGAGGCAGATAAATTGGATGAGATGGAAAACCTGAAAATCTTACATGTAGCTTTTTTATATATATAATATATATATTTATATACATAACTTTTTTTTTAGTTTTGAAAGTGTAACAGATTTCCAGTAAAACTGGAAAAAAATGGCAGAAAATCAGTTGCCCTTTAAATTAGTGCGGTTTCCCCCCATCCAGCCCCAGTACTTGCAACCTGTCTTTAAATAAGGCTTCTCCTCAGTTTCTCTGTGCTGTGGTGGGGTAGGGGCTGGTGGCCGAAGGAGTGGGTGTTGTAACCCGGACACAAAGCAGAGTAACAGGCCACGGGCTGGCAAACCTTTTCATTTTAAATCCATGGTCAAGTGGGCTCTGTGACTGGCCTCACTTCACCAGGTGGTTTTTGCCATTTATTACTGTCCTCTTAAAATATATGTTCTGAAATTCAGATGTGTATATAATGGGGATGATATACAGTTGTATTTCAGGCCGAATGTGAGCCATCTGTCAAAAACAAAAGCTAAATTCTGTGTAATAAAAGCCACAAAAAGATTGATATTTCCCATTAAAGGGAGGGCTGAAAAAAGCAATTTTGTTTATGGGCAAACCTGTGTCTGGCACATTTTTCATGTCATATAAAGATGGAAATCTCACCTTATGGCTATAGACTACTGCTATATTTTAGTCTTTATAATTGTGGACAGATATGCATGTGCTTCTACGTTAAGAGAGATAATTCCCTGAGTATTGTTGATAACAATGAGTCCGTTTGAACACATGTTTCTGCAGCTTCCCAGAGGTGTAGTATTTCCCGTTTGCTGCCCTTCATCTCTCTGGTGAAGCACGTTATTCTGGTAATTTGATTGGTATATGGGAAAGTTTTCCACTTCTTTCAGATTATTTCAAACCTTTCTGGGTTTATGCAACCTGGGTACTGCCGGGGGGCTGGATTTAGGTGACATTTGAAGGCCTCTTCCAACCCAACCAGCCTATGATTCTGTGATCTGCAGATCCAAGGGGGATGGAGGTGTAGAAGGGAGCTCCTCGGCTGGGACAGGGCATCAGGGACAGCAGATTAACAGAATCAGGGAATTGTTGGGGTTGGAAGGGACCTCTAGAGATCATCAAGTCCACCACCCCTGCCAAAGCAGGGCTGCCCAGAGCACATTGCTCAGGACTGCTAGTGGCAGGCTCAGCTGCAGGTGTCCCATTGGCTGTGTCCGCTCTGCAGCACTGGTTTTACTGGAGGAGGCTGGGGCTTCCTCCAATGGGGAGGTGGGGATGGCAACGACTGCCTCAGCGAATGTTTCTGAGCTGCTCTCTCTCCATTCCCAAAGCACTGCTCTCCTCCGCGTGGTGACACCTCTGTCAGTGTCACTGCTTTGAGGACATCTGCTAGGAAGCTCTTCCTGAAGAAGGGCTGGCGGTGCTGCTGTCATTGGGAAATGGCTGTTCCCAGTTCTGTCTCAAGGCTCTGCTGGACCCGGGTGAGCAGGAGGGAGCTGCCTGCGATACCAGGCCGTTTCTATAGCCCGTAGCCAGTTAAGGCACCCACATGATGTGGAGATCTTATTTAATGTGAGATACGTTATCCTAGGCTTACTATTTTTGTATGCAGCACGTTCCCTGCCTGGTTTGGGAGCTCGTCCCTCTTTATGGGCTGTGATGTAAGGACGTGGGGCAGCACTGGGGTGATGTCTCCCCGCAGCATCACCTGGGCCATGCTCCTCCTCGGGGCAACCTGTGAGAAGCTGTCCTGGTTCAGGCTGTCAGTCTCTAATGTAAATGAAAAAAGTAATGCAAATTGCACGGCTGCACCTCCCTGAGCCTTCACTCCCTGCGTGACACACAGGGATTTGATTTGGCTCACTTGATCACAGGGGAAATTCCCAAGGGAGAATAAAGGCAGCTGGGGGACCGTGACTCACAAAGTAAATATTCACCATTTTAAATCTTGAAAGAAAAAAAAAAAAAAGCCTGATTTGCAAGAAAGGTGGTTTCAAAATACAGATTTTCTAGGGTGTGTGGGGAAGACTGCAGGCTGCTCCTGCGCCTCTAATTTTGATCGGTCCTTCATCCTCCCAACCTGCCAGCTGCGGGAGCTTGGTGCCAGCAGCTCTGTCCGGCTGCCCTTGTACCTGGTCACAGCCTCAGCCACAAAATAATCTCATTTAGAAAACCAAAGTTTTCAGTCCCCTGTACAAAACCATGAGGCAGTTTCTGGGGTTTTGTTAGACCACTTTTGTCTTCTCTGTTCTTTTCTCAGTGTAGGGAAACGTGCTTTCAGGAAAAGACAACATGTCAAAGTCCCCACAGCTGCTGGTGTCCCTGCAGCTCCCACAAGCAAAACAAATTTTTGACTGTTGTACCCAAATTTGCAGAACAGTGATGCTTCTGTTGCTTTCTTCCAGCACCAGTGACAAGAGCTTCCAGTGAAGGTGTGCCTTCCACCTGGCGTGGCCTCAGTTTGGGGTGGGAGTGGAGAACATTGAACTTACCCATAACTAAAGATGTGGCTCCTTCCCCTTCAGGTGACTCTTCATCACTTGAATGACCATCCTTAGATCACCAACCTACTGGCTTATTAAAGTAATTTCAGTTTCAAACTGAAGAACAGCAACATTAATAGTTTTCACTCAATTAATAAATGGAAAATAGGCTCAATGGGGAGAGATACTGTAGGCAAAAGTTTAATGTTAATGTTTTATTTCAGCAATAACTTTTCATTGTTAGTGAAATGGGTGGAAATAAGACAAGATAATTTAACTTGAGATGGGAGGACTGTGGGCAGGGGTCTGTGAGGCACTGTGCAGTGCAGCACCATGCTAAGTGCTGCCATGTCCACATCGTGTGCCATTAAATACTCATCAAGGGCAATCAGGGAGGATAAATTAACTCTACATGCTGCTAACAACTTCTTGTGAGAAGTGAGTTAATCAAGTACTTAAAGATGATCGGGACCGAGGGGCAATCTAGTGATGTGGTCCATGCCATTGGAGGGATGGGTGAGGTCCTGCCTGTCCCTACAGGTGGACCACAGGGGTCCTGTCTCCGTGACAAGCCCAGGAAAGCCACCAGCCCCCGTGGCCATGAAGAGCTCAGAGGACAAGTGGCAGGCTAATTGTGTAACTTCATCTGTTCTCACCCTTATTTAAAATAAAGAATGTTCTGGGAACCAGGACCTTATTCTAGGACACAGGAACCCTGAAGCTGTTCCCTACAGCCATCCTGTACCTTGCTGGGTGAGATTCTCTCTCACTGCCTCCTTCCTCCATCCATAAAGCTGGCCAAGCTCAGCCTCCCATAAACACGCTGGTCATGAGGAGCTCAGGTTGGGGGGGTGGAAATGGAGATAAACACCTCAGCTATGCAAAAGTGCTGCTCTTTCAGTGGGCTGCAACGAATTTCTCATGCTTTGCTGGCTCCTATCAGACACAGCTGAGGTGGGGTCATATTTTCTCTGAGGTCTGTGCAGCTTTCTGACACACGTGGGAAGCTCTGCCAAGTATTTCCATTTTCCTCGCCAGGGAAAACCAGGTCTTGGATGCATCTTTTACTGTAGAAATCACCCTGTGCAGCTTTGTAGTGCTGAGAATATTTGTTCCGGAGTAATGAAGCAAGAGGAAAAAGGGCTGTTGAGTTCGCTGAGGGTGATGCGGCTTCCCCTCCTAAATGGCACCAGCTGCTGGGCATGGTGGTGGAGCATGAGGACCAGCCGAGGACCGGCCACTGCTCCCACCAGCAGCTTGTTGCTGCCATTTTGGAGTAATACTCGTTATCTGCATGGGTTGTCTTAATGGCGTAATTGTCTGGTATATAACAGCGAGCCCTGCTTCTAATCAAAACAGAGTCTGGTGCATAAATATTTTACTCACAGAAAATTGTCAGACCAAGCT
The DNA here is from genome assembly GCA_004320125.1 of Scolopax mira. Lineage (NCBI taxonomy): Eukaryota > Metazoa > Chordata > Aves > Charadriiformes > Scolopacidae > Scolopax > Scolopax mira. The sequence goes on from BJBW01005044.1 coordinate 61,444, forward strand.
TAGCAAATGCTGCTGGAAATATATGAACTTTAAATAACTTCCACATGTGAATATGGGCCCTATTTATTAGCAGAAAAAAAGCGATTAATGCTTTTGGTCAACACATCTAATTCAGTCTTACGCATCCCATCTGTCACCGAGTCACTCTGAGACAGTTAAATGCACGAGCGGTGACATTTCATACATTTTAAATGTAATTTGTGGGAAATGTTTGCAGATTGGAGCTGCAGAGATAATAAAGGGAGGTCAGACAATGCCTTCTGGGCTCTGCTCATTTATCTTGCAGGTAGAAGGATGGTGACACGATGCCTGGCTGGGTGATGGGGGAGACCCCTGCTCCCCAGGGCCTGCTCGAGGATGGAGGATAAGGATGCTTGTTGAATGGTCTCTTTCCCTGGAATGAAACTGCCAACTCGCCCAATTTGCAGGTGTCTGTAGGCCTTCCAAACTTTTTTTTTTCTGCTGCCAATTCGATTAGGCTAGTTCCAAACTACCAAACTCTGAAGAGGAGTTCATGAGGCTCATGTTTCTAGGCACACGTGGGGGTCAGGTTGTTTTTGTTTGGTTTTGTTTGTTTGTTTGTTTTCCTAATATTTTTTTGTAAGTATTTTGCCACGTGCTTGTATTATCTGTCTGTTCCCATTCCTGCCTCTTTGCTCTGTAGTTTCCAACCTGTTGGTCAAGGGAAGCAGTCTCCTGCCTCTGAAAGTGTCCCTGGAATGTGAAACACGGGGGTTGGTACCATCATTGGGGGATGCCTGTGGTACCTGTGTGCTTTTCTTTGTCCATCACCCCCAGGAGCCAAGGACCTGTCTCAGTGCCTTGTGTCCAATGCACACACGGCCAAGGGAGACAGATGGGAGCTGGGGTCTCCAAAGGGTCTGGAAACTGGTGATGTTGCCCAAGGAGGAATGTTGCAGCAGAAGGTAGGAGTCCACGTCTGTCGGGGTGGGTTGGGGTTGGAGGAACCAGATGTGCTTCCCTGGGTGTGGGGAACTGGTGGTGCCTGCAGAGCTGGGTGGATACGGTGACCCATCGTTTTCCCTGTAGCTATCAGGTAATAATCACCTGTTCTACTACCATCAGATGGTAATGTTTAGAGAAATTGGTGCCTACAGCTCAGGGAAAGTTGGCGTTCATTACGAATATTGGCTCAGCTGCTCAACTAGCAGGGGAATTACCTCTAACTGTCAAAGAAACCTCATGCAATGAGTTGTGTTTCACTAAGATTTGGGTGTCTATGTGCAGGTGGTAGCTCAGGTTATCCTTGTTGCTTGATAGGGAGTATAGTTTGAATAAAACCAGATTTCCACTCCTGGTTCCCTTGTCCATTGGCAGCACCAGGTCTGGGTCAATAGTGCGGGAGGAGAAGTTTTATCACAGCAAATGGGTGAGAGAGAGGAAAATGACACTGGGGCTGGGCAGAAATGAAACCTCTGAAGCTTTTCTGGAGTGTGGGGTATGAGGTGAGGGTCCCTGCTGCACCCCCCCATGCAGGAAGAGCTGCCTCAGGTGGCCCCTCATCCTGGTGGAGCAGGAGAGGGTTTTGGTCTTGGGGGCAACGAGGCAGGACCAGTTGTGGGTAAACATAAGGGACATCAAGAGCAAGGGGAAAAAACTGAAGTGAAATCTAGAGTGACTTGGACTGAAGGCAAACAGGTTTGTTTTTTTTTCCTTTAATTTTTACTCTTTGATGAAATATGGTTTGTTTAAGGACATTTTCAAAGATACTTTTGATGCCCTCAATTTTTCTCCTAATAGAAGAAAACTACTCATTATAATACTGTCCTGCAGTGCTTTTCTAATTAGTAGTCAATGTTAGTTCCGGACCATAACTACCCTAGCCTAATAACTACCCTAGACTAAATCACATTTTCACTATAGCTAAACATGTGTTTAGCAAGTGAATTTTAAATCTTTATCTGCAGTGCCTTCTCTGTCATAATATTTATACATCCAGTTTTGTAATAAATTAGAATTGGGATAGCTGTGGAGTGAAATCCAGTGGCAGCTGTATCTCAGTTCAAATTTGCATGCCCCTTGGGTGCTTTGCTTCACTAGGAATTCTTTTTCAAAGCCTTCCCTGCATTGAAAATTTAAAAAAAAAATTCAAAATAGAAGAGACAAGAGCACATCTCCTTTGTGCAGCGTACTCTTTCATACCCTAATCATTCCACAGATAAAACATTATGCTGGCTCCCTGATGCCATCCTCCAGGCTCAGTCCAAAATATTAAAAGATACCAAATGTCTAAACCATAAATCGTTTCCTTTAACTTAAAATGCAGAAAAGTTGGCAAGGTAAGAACACACCTGGCATCCAGATCCTCCTGGGATGATTCGGGGACATGTTGTGGCAGAAAGACGTCCCTGGATAGAAGAAAGGGGAGCCTTTCTTACATCTCAGATTGGATCTCAGGGCTGTTTTCCTACAATTAGACTCAGAGGTGGGAGCAGTTCTGTCCCTTTGAGAAACCTCCAGCAGACCCACCTGAGCAACAGCTCCTCTGGCCCTTGGGGAGTGATGCCAGTCCCTGAGCTACTGCGGTGTCACCAGGAGCAGTTGTGGGTTTCCACCCCACAGGAGAGGAGATGAGGGTTCATAACACATAGAAGCAGGGTTTTCTCAGCACAAGAAGGATGTGTGCCAGAAGAGGCCATGAAGATGTTCCAGGGTCTGGAGCCCCTCTGCTGGGAGGACAGGCTGAGAGAGCTGGGAGGGTTCAGCCTGGAGAAGAGAAG
>BJBW01005044.1:73986-130176 GCA_004320125.1 Scolopax mira
CCTGGGCCAGGCTCTCACCACCCTCACAGTAAAGAATTTCTTCCAAGGGATGGAGATGTTGCATCCCTGCCCCAGCTGGCTCTTCAGCACTGCTCACCTGGGGAGGCATGTGTTTCACATCATTCCTTTGGTCCCCTCCAGCCATGACGTTTTGCTGCTCTAGCTGAAGAACAAAGTAGGTTTTGCTCAAGCTGGAACACCTGGTTGAGTAGTAAATCCCAAGGAGATCGTGCCTGGGTGTCAGAGCTGCCACTGGCACCATGTCACTGCAGCCTGCATTTTTTGGTGCTTTTCTTTAAGGCCCATGACAAATTCTTGAGTCACCCACTCTGAGAAGGCCACTGAGATTAAAACTCTTGGAGTGCTTTGGAGCCAGGCAGGTGATGAGCCTGTGCAGGGCAGGCAATGTCAGAGCCGGCTGAGACTCACCACCCTTCCATGGAGCTTCAATTGCTAATTGTTTCCTAAATATTCCAATTCATTTGTAAATCACGTTGCCATAGCAGCAATAATTTCTATGCATTACGAATATCAGACACCTCTTGAATCAATTTGTTTTCCCTTGTTGCCATGGTGACAGACATTTTGTCAGAATTACTTAGGTAGAGAGAAATCTGGAGACCTTTGCAGGGAAGGAGCTTCAGAAGGAGCCCTGTGGGGAGCCCAGGCTTCCTCCTCTCCCTCCATCTCCTCCTGCCCTACTCCAGACAGGTCCCCACAGCTCCTAGACAGTGTTACTTGGCTTGGATGAGAACAACCACCTTTGCTGCTTCCCCTTCTCCATTCTCTTCACCTCCAAACTTCAGCAGATTGCCTGTCCACTGCTGGTGGCTGCCTGTCATCTGGCTGGGCTTTGGACCTCTTCCAGCCTGGCAGCCTTTGGTGCCTTTCTTCTCTGCAGAGCCTGATGGTTCCTCCCTCTTTAGATCTGAGACTTTGGTCACACTTCAGCCTTCCTGGGTTTTAGAGCAAAACTTGATAAAACAGGCTGGAAAACTGCCTAGAAATGTTTATCTGGTACAGTCATTAGTGATGTAGAATAGGTGTGATTTGAAAAAATCTCAGCAGCTCATTTAATTGCCGAAGTGGCAGATGAGGTCTTTGAAAACTCTGGTTTGCAATATCCAGCATGCAACCTTTTTTTGTTCGGTTTTTTTTTTTTCTCCCCACCCTCAGAGCCAGTGTTGTTTCACAGCAGCAGTTCAGTGATGAACTCCCCGATCAATTTATCGAACTACTTCGGGGCGCTCTGCCTTCTCTGCTGCTCTGGCTCGGCTGTGGGGATGTGCTGCCCACAGGGAGCAGGGGCTCTCAAACCCTCAAACCTTGCTGCTGCAGCCAGGATTGCTCAGTTCTTAGGGCTCCATGAAATGCTTGAAGGGGAAGAAAACTCACAATGGAAAAAAAATAAACCATAGAATCATTTGAGTTGGAAGGGACTTTAAAGATCATCAAGTTCCAACCCCCCTGCCCAGGGCACCTCCCACCAGACCAGGTTGCTCCAAGCTCCATCCAGCCTGGTCTTGAACCCCTCCAGGGATGGGGCAGCCACGACTTCCCTAGGCAACCTGTTCCAAAATAACCCAAGCACTATTGGTTTCAATCATCCACACAGTCCAGGCTCCTCTAATCTCTAATTTGAAGAAAAATGATGACACTTCTAGGTTGCAACCTATTGAACTCATCTGTACTGTACTGTGCAACCTAGGAAATAAAAAAATATCTGAAAGGATCTGAGATTAAACCTGTGAGTGCTCAAATTAAAGGTGGGCTTTGGAAAACAAATTCACCTCCTAAGTATGAGTTTGGAACCTCCTCTTTGGGCTTGGAGGCTCCAGAAGGACCCCAGGGCTGTGCTCCTCTGCTGGGTTTCTGCTGCTGTGGGAGGTTTCTGCTCACTTACCCACTCTGCAATGGGAAAGGCAGCTTTCTCCTCGCAAAATAACATATAATACTTCTTGTATTGAAAATGTCCAGACAGAGGAGCCAGAACACTGAAGCAGCAAGTTGACATCTGGCAAACTAACCGAGGAAAACACCTTGCGGCAGGCAGACAAATGCTCCTCTGTACCAACTGTTCCCTAAATCCATCCATCCTCCCCGTACGGACATGCCTGTGTGGTGCCTTTGCCTGTAATCCTGAGCTTTGGCACAGTGCTGCCCAGAGTACAAATATCAGCAAGTCAGAGGGGGAAATCCCCTGAAGAGAACCCTTTTTTAGATTTTTTTTCCCCATATTGAAGATAACCAGAAAATATAATGATGTGCTCTTGCTCCTGAATAAATCACAGCAGCAGCTAGAGGGATTTACAGGAGCTGTCTGTGTTGCTCTGCCTTCCCCTGCTGTCACAGCTTCACCTGCATGGCTACCTCCACTTGGTGGTAGCATTTTCTCTGTCTTCCCTCCTCTCTCCCGGCGATTTTAGGAGCTGTGGGTGCGTGCAAGGAGACAGTTCCCTACTAAATATGTGATCAGAGTTGCACTGAGCATGTACTTTCCCTCTGTAATGCAGTGAAGTTTGAAACTCGGATCCCTCCTGGGCTGGGTTTTCTGGCATTCAGATCACTTTCTGCTACTCTGGAAAGGAGAAAAAAAAAGGTTAAAAATTTGAAAATGTTACCCCCCAGCTCTGCCTTGCCCTCAGCTGGGCTTGACACCCTGCATAGACCTGGGGGGAGATGACAGTGGAAGGATAGCACTCTGACCACCCCAAAACTAGTCTAAAATCTGCTCCAGGTTAAGGGAAAGGTGGTGACAGGGTTTCCTGGTGTCCTCTCCAGGCAGCTGCAGCTTCAGCAGATGGAAGCATCCCCATGTCCTGCCACAGCGATTCCTTCACAATTCCTTTTTTCCCAGCAAGAGGTGTTGAAGGATTTGAAGATAAGAGCAATGGCATAACATTTTTGGTGAGCAATTTGCCCATGAGGCGGAGGGACAGGCACCCATGCTCTGGTGCAAGGTGACCCTAAGAGACTCTTGTGCCCTCCCAGCCCCACCTTGGGCATCATACCTGCTTCTGGAGGAGAGCTGGGTCTACCTTGTCATCAAAGAGGGCAATGCTGCTGTTGAGGGGCTGATTTCCACCCAGCTGAGCAGGAGGGGAAGGGGTTGTGTCCAGGGAGAGGAGCAAAAGCGATGCTGCAGGAGAAAAGCTGTGCCCAGGCAAGGTTCTCCGTGATGACACAGCTTCTTCTGATCAAGACTGTCAATGTTGGCCTTACTTTTTTATTCTAGCTATTAAAAATCAACAGGAATGTGCCACCTTGATAATGTGCTCTCTTATTTCTTTCTTGCTACTTTTGGCTGTCACTAACCTTTTGTGGTCTGAGGAGACCCGCAATTGGTGGTGGTGAGGTCTGCCCTGCCAAGGCACTTTGCTCCTGCCTCTGCTGCTGCACAGGTGCATCTCATTTTCTGCAGAGAAAAATTGCAGCACCACCTGCTGTAAATGAAATTATTGTAATATTAATTTTATTTTTTTTTAATTGAAGTGTGCCATTTATAAATAGCTTCTCTGGATGGCATTTATTGCTGTTCTCTCTCCCGACAGCAGCAGGCTTCCAATCACCGGAAACTCATGGTTATTAAAACACAGTAAATTGGTTCGCATGTTAAAAACTCTTATTCTTTTCTAAAGACCCAACTGCCATAAGGGCTGGCTGAACTGTGAAATGGAAAGGGAAAACAAAACTTTTCATTTCCCACTATCTCAAGGATGTTGGTGACCTGGATTGTGGTGACAGCATTTGCCATGGGTTGTGCCACACTTTGAAAACCTTTTCTGTGACCCAGAGACAGAATGGGTCAGGAAAGCATCCTAAACCTCCCCTGGTGAACATTAGGCCATTTCCTCTTGTCCCATGGCCTGTTCCTTGGGAGAAGAGACAGAACCCCCTGGCTACCCCCTCCTTTCAGGGAGTTGGAGAGAGCCATAAGGTCTCCCCTCAGCCTCCTTTTCTCCAGGCTGAACACCCCCAGCTCCATTGGCTTCCTCACAAGACTTGTGAGGAAGAACTGGACCGGAACAACCCTCGTTATCAATACAGACTGGGGGATGAGGTGTTGGAAAGCAGCCCTCAGGAAAGAGACTTGGGGGTGCTCATGGACGAGAAGCTGGACATGAGCAGGCAGTGGGCACTTGCAGCCCAGAAGGCAAATCCCATCCTGGGCTGCATCCAAAGTGTTGCCAGCAGGTCCAGAGAAGTGATTCTGCCCCTTTGCTTTTCCCTGGTGAGACTTCACCTGGAGCACTGTGTGCAGTTCTGGAGCCCTTGACAGAAGAAGGACATGGACCTGATGGAACGGGTCCAGAGGAGGCCACAAAAATGCTCAGGGGGTTGGAGTCCCTCTACTCTGAGGACAGGCTGAGGGAGCTGGGGTTGTTCAGCCTGGAGAAGAGGAGACTCCGAGGAGACCTAATAGCCCCTTCCAGTACCTGAGGGGGCTACAGGAAGGCTGGGGAGAGCCTGTTTCCAAAGGCCTGCAGTGACAGGACGAGGGGCAATGGGTTTAAACTGAAGAAAAGCAGATTTAGGTTGGAGATTAGGACTAAGTTCTTTCCAATAAGAGTGGTGGAGCACTGGAACAGGTTGCCCAGGGAGGTGGCTGAGGCCCCTTCCCTGGAGACATTCAAGGTGAGGCTGGACAAGGCCCTGGGCAACCTGGTCTAGTTGGGGGTGTCCCTGTGACTGCAGGGGGTCGGACTAGGTGACCTTTGGAGGTGCCTTCCAGCTCAGATGATTCTATGTGCTCCAGAACCCTCACCAGCTCTGTTGCCCTTCTCTGGACCCGCTCCAGACCCTTAATGACTTTCCTGTCATGAGGGGCCCAAAACTGGACACAGCCCTTGAGGTGGGGGTGCAGAGGAGTGGTGAAGCCAAAGATTACTGTGATAATAGCTCTTTAATGCCTTCTAGAGCTGGATGGAAATATTGCTAGGAAGGCTCTAGGGGGTAGAGGTAAAAAGTGGGGCTAAAATTCCCCACATCTCTTCCTGCATGCCTTCTCAGGCTGCCTTCCTGCTGGATGTCACCCAGCTGTCACAGCCTGCCCCATCCCATAGATGCTATTCACCACTCAGCTGTAGCAGATTTTCTAATTTTCTTTTAAGTTTGGTGTTTCTCCGCCCCACCTCCCCACCCCTCTTCAGGTGCTGTGGATGAGGAAGGGAATCTGGCTCAGCCCCCCAAAGGCTGTGGCAGGGGGAGGAAAAGGCCACGTCTTCTGGTGCCACTCTGTGTGATGAGGGGGCATTTAAGCTGGAGGAAAGCTGTGATGTTTGGTGCCACCAGCTCCAGACCTCCCTGGGGAGATGTTGCGTGAGAAAGCTAAGAGACACCTCGTGTGGGTGCAGGTCAGTGGGCAGACAGGGTAAGCTGCAGTCTTTATGATGGCTTTATAATTACAAGGGCTACCCGTTCTGATGCTGTGCATTAGAAATCATTATCTGGGATGAGAAATAAACCTCTTAGCAGATTACTGTTGCAAAATGTATGATACGTGGCTTTCTTGGAAGCAGCCAGCTTCAGTCTCTGTCAAGAGTAGTGTAATTACTGTAATGAGCTTTTGGCAGGCTTTTTTGGAAGTGCGGTTCTTTTTATTCCTCTTTTGAGAAAGCAAAACAAATATGTGACTCTGGGAAACGAAGGTCTCCTCCAAACCCCTTGCCCCCACCTTCCTCAACGCCTACATGCACAAAATGAAAGAGGAGAGGGCTTTGTGAGTGTCTTGCTAATGACAGCTTTTCTTCCACAGTGATGTCTCAGACTGTAAGCAGCTGCTTTTGGAGAATTCAACCTTGACAAGGCATCTGCTCCAACTGCTTTAGATGTGGCAGAGCTGGGGGGGGTGGGGGACAGGATTTTCTTAGTGGTTGCCTAAACCCCTGGAATTTTACAGTGAAAATAAAGCTAGAGGCAGGTGCCATGCGTCTTCCGAAGCAGCAAGGCCAGAGCTAGTGGTGGCATTGCAGAGAGGCACAGTGAATCATAAGACCACAGAAATAGTGTCTGAGAGCTAGATATAGTCCCGGACCCCCATAAAGGCCGTTGCTGTCTTCCTATTGAAACACGTGGCATTTGTGGAAATGCAATCACCATGTGTATTATTTGTTTAAAACTGTGATTTTCCTTTTTCAAAGCGAGTCAGTCCGGTTCTGCAATTCTTTGCATTTGGCCTTTGTTAAAAATGGAACATTTGTGATGTTTGGGAGGAGCCTGTTTTGCTGGGTGAAATGAGGTGCTGTCTGGGTCCCCACTGATAGTGTCCAGCAGGGAACAGCACTCTCCCTGGTCCTCTTTCCCATTGCAGCCACTGTCAGCTCTTTTGGTGCAAAACCAGACATTAGCACGAGGACCAGCTGCATTTCCTGGGACTTTTGGCCTGGAAAATGGATCCAGTTTCCACCCATTGAAGCTGGTGATGCTCCATGTGCCTGGATGTTCCACCACAGGCTTTACCTGAGGCTTTCCTGTGGGGAAGGTTCTTCCAGAGACTCATTCTTCTGGCGATTGAAAATCTTTTTCTGAACTTTATGGCTTGAAGCCACAAAACTTGAATTTTTGGAGGATCTACACCTTGTGTCAGTTTTTCACGCATCCTTGATGTGTGGGGAGCCCTGGAGTGTCCCTGCCCTCCTTCAGGGCAGGGGGTCCTGTATGTCTTGGGGCTATCCAGCTCTGTTCTGTCCTCAGCGATGGCCATGGGGACCCAACTGAAGTTCTTTTGGACTGATGTAGGCCTTGCCTTATATTGAGGGCTTCTGTCAGAAACCTTAGTGCCCTGAAAAACAACTTATAGCACTCAGACCTCAACAGGACATTAATCTTAAGGGAAAGCTGGAGACCATGTAGCTGGATAACCCCTCAGCACAAAACTGTGGAGCAGGAAAAAGTGGTGCTGCGATAACAATTTTGTTCACATTTTGCATGTTTTTGATACTCTGAGAACTCAAAGTTTTGTGCTCTCGAGTTTAACCTGGTACTTTGAGTCATCTGAGGAAGGGTAGCTCCAAAAACGACACCTTAGGAACATTTTCCAAGGGAAAAAAAAGCCCCTTGTTTGTGTAACAGACTTGAAAACAAAGCAATTGCAGGCTACTTGGAGCATAATAATAGCCTGTGTAAAATGCATTTTGCTCACTACTGTCAGCTTTATTTAAATCTTCAAAGTGATTGTTTTGAATTTAAGTATATTCTAATAGCTGTCTGTATTGCTGCATGTGAAAATCTAATTTCTGTGACAAATTTTTTTCCTATTCAGTGTGTTAGGTGAAAAGACTCCACATTTCTAAAGCTAAACTGTCTCTGTGTTAACAGAGACACTTACAAAGATGCTGCGATCGCTACTACCATTGAAGTTGTGCATATACAGACTTGTTTCCCCATGGAAAATCAATTGCCCCAGTTTGGCTGCCCCAAAACCACTTCCTTTTGCAGCTCATAACTCTTTCTGCATGTTGCAGTTCTTTGACCAGTGCCTGTACCTGCTCTGGAGGCACCCCTGAGTTACTGGAAGAGGTCATCGGTTTCAGATTTCTGCAGGGACCTGGCTCTTTTCTGCTGCAGCCCAGAACTTGGGAGGTTGTAGCACCTAAACCAGGATGTCCCTTGCAGGTGGTCATGTTGGTGTGGTGGGCAGCCTTATTTCTACCCCTGTCCTCCAGGCTGGATCTTCTCGAGCTTTGGTGGTAGCCATGTTTTCCTAGCTATAGTATGACTGTGATGTGATTTCTTTGTGTGATTCTTGCAGTGGCCTCTCTGGTGGCCAGCAAATGGAAGGACTGTCTCCTTGGGGACCAAGGCAGGCGGTCACCCCTGCCTTGGGTGCGAGCAGTACCAGATGTCTCTCCAGCAAGACAGGTAGTAGACCATGTCCTCAAAGCAGGGAGCATCTGGGGAAAGGGTTGGTATGTCCTTGCCTCGGGTGGGTATCACTCTGCTCTGCCAGGGACATGCAAGGTGGGTACTCAAGGGTGGACCTCTCAGGGCTGGTCCCCATCTCCCTTGTGCCTCCTGTACTGTGCACTTGGATGATGTTCTTCATGGACATTCACCACTCCCCTTCCCTTCACCTACTGCAGCTTTGCATAAAAAATAGTGGCCTGAGTTGATGGTGGGGGATAAAGAAAATCCATGTTTTTAAGAAAATTGAGTCAGGCTTTTTCTTCAAAGTACAAATAAAGGAGGTAGGCTTGGTTAGGATGAATCCAAACCATGTGTGTGATGTGTGGTGAAGGGCAGAGACGTGAGTGTGCTGCTGGGGGCAGGTGGCCATGTCTCGGTGGGTCACTTTGAAGCTCTCTGGGATATAACAGCAGCAGAAAACCCACCCTGGCAAAACCCCTTTTGAAAGTCATAATTCATGGAGAGCAGTTTGCAGCCTGGTGTGGTGAGTGCAGGGAAACCAGGAACCTGGGAGGTAACACCACATCTCTCTGGCTTATTGGTCCCCAAGGGACTTCCCGGAGAGAGGAAGCATCTCTGGATGCTTTCCCAGGTGGTGGGAGGTCAGGGGCTGCAGCTGCATCACTCCTGAATCTTTAAGCTGCCCATCCTGTTTTTCCCTCTCAAAACTTCTCATTTACTAGAGTTTGCAGCAAAATGCAGGATCCCAAGGTCAGGTCCTGTGCCATGCTGGGACCAGTGTCACAGTAGTGTGAGTGAGGCAGTGCCGAGTGGGGCATCCCCAGCTTTGTGAGAGCCCCAAGTCCCGCTGGCCATGGGTAGCAGCACCATTGCAACCTTGGCAGGTTTGTCCTCTGCTCACAGAGTCCTCTCCCAGCAGACTGATGCTGTGAATATTTCTTCTTCATGGTGCCCTTACTCCCACTGTTTAATCTCCTCTCACCCCTGCCCAAGGGACAGATCCACAAGCAGAGGCATTTCATGGCTCACAACTGCAGCTGTTGGAGCTGGTGTCACTGTGCCGGGTGCCTGCTGTGTGATCGGGACCCGGGCAGTAATTTTCTGATACTGATGGATGCTCAGAGCAGGTTAGAGAGGTCCTCATTTCCAGAAGCCTACTGGACTTGTGCCTTGCACTCCTTGCCCCCAGTTTTTTCAGCAATACACGGATGTGTTAGCATCAGACTCTCAGCTCTGAACTCCTGCACTATGGGCAACTTCAGAACTTTGGATCTTCATGTGTGTCCAAAGCTCTATTTCTGGTGTCTGTAATGGAACAATTACGGTTTTCCTTTCTTTACCCCTTCTAATACAAGCTCCTGTCTGTCTCTCCAAGCATCAGTAATATTGAAATGCTTTTTCACGATACAGCTACCTTAATCACTGTGCTCAGATCATCTTTGGTAACCTGCAGGAGGGAAATGGGCTCTCTAGCACATGGAAAGGTTAAGAAATAATGCTTGGTCACCTTTGCAAAGCAATTTGAGCTCTATATATGAAATAATAAGTACCAGATGAGAGCTATGCATTATTGGCAATCTCTTATCTCCAATTGACCTTTCCCGGTCAGTTTAACACTGAGTCAAAAGAAACGAGGACTCACATTTTACGCTAACTTGGCGATGTGCCTATAGCACCCATTAGGATGTCCCACAAGGGCCTATTACCTCATCAGACAGATCATTATGGTCCGCTTTGGAGAACAGGAATGAAACCAAGGTAAAACTGTGCTGGATGGGCTGTGGCTGCTCGACAGTGTCAGATCACAGCGGCACCAGAGGTGCAAAAGACCCAACGTACAGCAATGGACCTTGGCAAGGCGCTGGGCAGCTTGAAGGGGAGTGTTTCATTTCCTTGGCTGAATTGACCGAGTGGCCACTGTCTCCTGAGCAGACCCAAAGAACATGGACCTGTTGGAATGAGACTAGTGGAGGGCCACAAAGGTGATCAGAGAGGTGGAGCCCCTCTCCTGTGAGGACAGGCTGAGAGGTGGGGTTGTTTGGCCTGGAGAAGAGAAGGCTCCAGAGATATCTTATAGGAGCCTTTCAATACTTAAAGTGGGCCTACAGGAGGGATGGGGAGGGAGAACAGTTTTAACCTGAAAGAGGGGAGATTTAGACTAGATATTGGGAAGAACTTCTTTGATGTAAGGGTGGTGAGAGCCTGTCCCAGGTTGCCCAGAGAAGCTGTGGCTGCCCCATCCCTGGAGGGGTTCAAGGGCAGGTTGGAGGGGGTTCTGAGCAACCTGGTCTGGTGGGAGGTGTCCCTGCCCAGGGCAGGGGGTGGCACTGGATGGGCTTTAAGGTCCCTTTGAACCCAAACCATTCTGTGATTCAATGATGATGATATCACATCTGTCACAACATGGTGTGATGTTGACAGCGCTCTTCTGCATGGCATGGCTGTCTTCTCCTGCACACAACTTCTGGAATGGGGAGTTTTGTGGCTCTCCTGGAACTATATCTATCTCAGCTCAATTTCTTTGGTAAGGACATGCCAGTTTCTGAAGTTACAAGCAGTGGGACACGGGCTACAAGTTGGCCTGGGGCAGGGCAGTGTCCCATCATAGGGTCTGATCTGTCTCCCTCCCCTTCATCCTGCCTGCTGCCCCTCCACTGCTGGGGATGGAGCTGGTTGCTGGGAAAAGGTCTTTATTCAGTTTGGGTTATTTTCTGTCAAGGGACTGAAACTGTGTGTGATGCTGAGGGAAGCAACAAGCCATAAATCATTCTGTCACTTGTCACAGCCCTTGGAATCTGCCTGCCTGCTCACATCCCACCATGTTGGGTAGCTCCTGGGCCCGTGCTGCCCTTTCCCAAAAGCCAGCTCACTTTGACCTTTCTAGATGGAAACAGAAGTCACTAAAATGTCCTTTCTCTCCAGCATTCTTATCACACCAAACTTTAAGGGAGTAACTGCTATTAAATAATGTGTAACTCAACTTTAAATCATTTTACTTTGTTTTATGTTCATGCAGGTTCCCTTTTTTGGTTAGCATGGAGTGCACACTTGAAAGAGGAATCTGCAACAGGATTAATTCCATTAAAACTGTGTGTTAGAAAAAATTTTCAATTTCACTTGACATTAAAGTGAAAAGAAGACTGGTGGAATGGGGGCAGCTGGTCTAGGACTGCTCCCCCTGCCCTAGACATCCACTAAAAAGAGGTTTCAGGAAGAGGGGGGGTCTAGATTCAATGCACGGGTGGTGTTTGCATGACCCAGTGCTGTGGTAGTACATAGAGAAAGAGGACCTATACATGGATATTTCCAGTATTGAACTGAAAGCAGGGCATCCAAAAACCATAGGATAATTTTGTGTTTCCTCTTCTGCCACCTGTTCTTGTTCAGTCACTGGTCTTTCAGTTAAAGCAAGCTGAATTTGTTTAGCACTATCGTCCTCCCTCTCACTATAGGTTTTAGTTTTTCTTCCTTTAGTTTCCATCAGCTTTCTGCCTTCTTTGAATAACTTGTTCTAATGAGCTTTCGTGCTGCATGCTTTTTGGGAAAGTTTCACTTCTGTGTCATTCTGGCAAAAAAATCACTGTGAAATGCTGATGAACAGAGAGGACAGAGACAGTCAGGGGGATTGGGCTGTGGTGGGAAAGCCTCTGGCAAGGTGTCTGGAGAAGCAAAGGAAAAAAGCTGGGAGCTACTGGAGTCAGCTGCTTTTCATGTGCCTTACCCCATGGTCCAAACCCGGCCAAACTCCCTTGAAAAAGATGGCGATACATGTAGGGCACATCTTTCTGCACCTGGCAGAGATGTTCAGCCCTGCCCTCTTGCCTTCTTGGGTACTCTGGTCTAATTTAATCTTTCACCTTGAAATTCCTGTTCTGCCTGCATTTAGGAGTCAACTCGGCTATCCTCCACATTGTATATGGTGACTTTTATATGCTTCTGGTATAGAAGGAGTCATTTAAAACATTGAGTTGAAGCAAAGAATTATTCCATGTCCATGAGAATTACAACCATCTCCCCTCCTTTTGGTGGCCAGGATACATTGTCCAGTAAGAATGAGTCTTCCTCTGGACCCCCACGCTTTCTGCCAGTCCATGTGTAAGAGGCACAATGCAAGCCTCCCATCAGTCCCGCTATACACAGCTTAGAGCTGCCTCTTGAGTAAAACCAGACATGACAGGAGTCAACTGCTGTGGGTGCCCAGGCATCCAACTCTTCCTCCCAGGCAAACTCTAACAGCTGCATTTGCACGTCTGCACTGCAAAATGTCCAAAAGATGTACGTAACTTGCCAGGTTACTTTGGTATTATTGGCATTTATAGGCTGCTCTGTACATGCTCTGCTTCTTGTTTGAATGCTTGTGAGAAAGGAAAAGAGCCGTGGTGCTCTGAGACCAATAAACCAATTAGCCAAATTAAGATGAATGCAACTGGGATAAATGCAGTTACAGAACGATGTCTCCAAGCATCTGGAGAGTCAATACAAACACACCTCAGCGGCTTTGCCTGTGCCCCTTCAGAAGAAGGTGGAGATTGGCTTCAATGCCTTGAAAAAAGTCTCACATCCCCCAGGGCTTGATGTGAGAGGGTGTCAGAGCAGCATTTCTGTGCTCCCCACTGCAGCTTGGTGGGAGGGAAGGTCCATACACAGCTGGAGATGGAAACATCTCCTCCAGGGCAATGTCCCTTCTGAATCCTAGCTCTAGGAGCAGGACTCATGGACAAGAGAATTGATGGGGCTCTTCTATCCGCATGCCTGCTATCAAAGAATCTGCAGGGGGGATGACATATTGACGATCAAAAAGGACTTCAATCTGCCACATTGGCAGTTTGACACGTAAACTTCGTTCATCCTTTGAAAAGGCAGCGTAAAAGCTGTGCTTCTTCCCTGTCTCTTTTGCTTGGCCTTTCATTCAGGATCCTCTCATGACATAAGGACTCCACAGCTCTGGAGTGACCCAGAATGGCCCAAATTGGCCCCCAGTTCTACGTTTTCTTTTAATTTATAGTTATAATTGTTTTGGTGTCATAAATAGCATTTATTCAAAAAAGGAATGGCTCAGAGGAGAATTAATTGTTCTCCTGCTTTCTTTTAATCCAGGTCTCCTGGTAGGCATCCCACTTGCTATCCAGTAAATAAATGGGAGTTAAAATCTCATCACAGTCTGGCTGTGCTGGGAACCAGCCCATGGGCTATGTTATACTTAAGGTGGAATTGCTGTGAGAAGCTGCTAATTTACCATTACTACCCTAATGAAATATTTAATCAGATTAATCAATGTAACTTCATTAGCCAGCGTTCTTCTCAAGCTGAGATCGGGTGCCATGGCTTCCTCATCCTTTTGTAATGGGCTTTGGAAAACTTGATTTATTTATCTCCAGCGTCTCCCCTCTTATATCTGAGTTGCTACAGCTGGACGGCAAAATCTGTCGCTCATTGATCAGCTCCAGGGGAAAGCATTTTCAAGAGCTGGCTGGAGAGGAACCAGTGTGTGATTAGACTGTAATCAAGGGTGCTTAATTTTTTTCCTTTAGAAAGTCCTAGATTGGTTGCTGTAATGAGCCCTGGCTGTGAGAGCTGTCTGCTGAGCACCCCAGTGTGTCCCCTTCACCCTGCCAGTCGCAGAGGGTTGGGGATGGATGCAAGAGGACACCCTTCTTTCCTCATCAACCTTTCTCAATTTTTAAACCTTTCTTACATCAAAACATGTTCTGTGAGGGACTTGGGTGTTTTTAGTCTGGAGAAGAGAAGGCTGAGGGGAGATCTGATCAACACCTATAAATACTGGGTGTCAAGAAGATGGGGCCAGTCTTTTTTCAGTGGTGCCCAGGGACAGGACAAGAGGAAAGGGGCACAAACCTGAATATAAGAAGTTCACCTAAACATGGAGGAGGAGCTTCTTTGCTGTGAGGGTGGCAGAGCCCTGAAAATGGCTTTCTGGAGAGGTGGTGGAGTCTCCTTCTCTGGAGACATTAAAAAACCACCTGGACACATTCCTGCTCTGAGTGGCCCTGCTTTGGCAAGGGATTGGACTGAGTCATCTCCAGAGGTCCCTTCCAACCCTGTATCATTCTGTGACTCTGTGTGAGAGACACCAGGAAATCTGCTGGTGCCTGCCCAGGCTGATGGTCCCCAGTATTGGGCTTGGCCATGTTTCCACCCAGGCACACTGCTGCCCCTGGGGCTCTGTAGAATGTGTAGGTATGAATAAAACACAGAGGAGTGAAGAGAGAGACATTTTTTCTGATTTCTTTTTAAAAGCAAAGCTCAAATCCACAGAAAAGTATTAATTTTTTAATTTTTCCCACCCCATGCCTTGAAGCAGTGCTGGTGGTGGCCTGGAACAGCCAGTATGGGAACATGCAATGCTTCTTTCCAGTGCAAATGCTCCGTGTGGTACGGTGTACTGCTTCTCTTGCAGTGCAAGAGTAAACAATAAATTAATCCTGTGGAATGAAAGGGTGATGGGCTGGCCATGCTCCTCTGTCCTTGTGCATCCAGCTGTCCATCCCTGGCTCTGGAGAGATGGAACGTTGCTGAAAGTGGTGCCTGATTCCTTCATCTCTGTCCACCTCTTTTTGCAGGATGCCACTTTTATAACTTCTGTAAGATTTCTTTTAATATGCTTATATAGAACTTTAGTTAACCCAAGCCTTGGAGAGCCAAGGCAATGCAGACAGAACACCTGAGACACTGTTTATCTGCAGCTGGGCTGCTTGTTTAGGCTTTTAGTATTTTTTTTTTTTTAATTAATTTATTGGATTTTTTTTGTATCCCTCTGCAGTCTTCCTTGTGGTGGGACAGGCTCTGTGTTTCTTGCTTCCACTTCTGCCTGCTCTCCAGGCACTCCCCACATGCTGTTAGCAATGCCTTGTCCTCTATGTGCAGAATTGATTTCCTTGGTTAATTTTACCGCTGCATGTCACGGAAAGAAGATGCAATGTACAACTTCAGCTACCGCTTTCTTGGCAACTGGTAATTTGAAATTTTACTATACGTTATACTGCAGACTACAAAGTCGTTGACTTCCTCTGACTGATCTCAAATGTACTTAAATCATGGATGGATAAACATATTTTTCAAAGATAAGCCCAGAGCAAATGAATTGGATTTATTTTTAATGTTGACTTGTTTCTAATGCCCAGTGACACATGAAAAAATGATTGCCATCGGTTGTCCTCTTTCTCTGTAGGCTATTGCTTTGGGCAGGATAATATCAGTACATTTAGTATTATAAATCATCCCTCTGGCTTGATATTTCTTCTTTAATGAAAAGGCTTAGATTCAGCCTCCGGAAGATAGATCGAACCTTCCTTATCGTCATGGTACCACTAAAGTCAACAGCAAAACTCATGCGATGTGTCCAGCTCCAGGACATCAGGGCACAGACGTCTCTCCACCAGCTGACCTTCCCAGACCCTGGGTGAAGACAGGGAGGGGACACTGATGGGTTTGAGTGGTCCCCAGGGCACCCAGCCTGCAGGAGCATGTCCAGAACCAGGCTCAGGGTTCAGGCACAGTCTATTTACTGTCGGGTGTAAAAGGTGTCCTGTCCTTCTGGGCATGTCCTGGGGCTGTATCTTTTTGCAGTTGAGGGACAGTGACCAGGCTCTAATGCCCTCTTCGTTGTATTTGGGCACCACAGCTTGGTACAGTGGTGTACCATAGGTACAGTGGCCTCATAAAGTTTTCTGACTTCCTTTTCCATTCCTTTCCTGGCTTTTTAAAATACCACTTTTTCTTTTGTGATTTGTACTAAGCACTGAGCTGCCATTTTCATAGAACTCTCTTATAACACGTAATATCTTCCAGTGAAAGTTGTCGTTCCTTTGTAAAGGGAAGCATTTTGCCAGACTCGTGTGTGTTAAGCCTTGAAAAGACCATTCCCTTGTGCCATCGGGAGTGGTGAAAAAAACGAGATTAAAGTATACCAAAAGCACAAAGAAGCTCCCAAGACTGGATCTCCAGCTGCAACTGGAAAATCAGTGTGCTCGAGGAGTGTGATCTATTGCTCATCTGGCCATGTTTTCCTAGGAAAATAATAAATCCTCCCTGGAGGGAGGTGTGTGGAGCTTCCTGCAATGCACCAGCAGCACCTCCCCTGCGATTTCAGTAACATTTCCTTTGGAAAGAGGTGAAAAGACCCGGGTGTGACAACAGATGTGGGATATAAAAACGTTAAAGCTCACTCATTCTCAGCTCTGAGGCTCCAGCATGTGAAAGGGGGGTGTATTTCCCCATATCTTGGTGGAAGGAGAGGTGCTGGGTGCTTTCTGCCCAGGGATGGCTGGATTCTGTCCTGGGAAATCCGTGGGCATCACCCTCTGGCAGGGTCCCGGCACACCGCGCTACAGGAGTGAGAAAATTCAGCATTGGCAGCAGCTCCTGAGGCTTTTTCAGCCACATCTGAGGGATCATACACATTGTTTAGAGGAGTCTGTCTTCCTTAATTTTTTTCTTTCTTTTTTCCTTTCAGTGGAGCGCCTGTTTTTCGACATTTAGGCGTGTTGTGCCATATGTTGTTTTTCACAGTGTAATGATGTGAGGCACCTTAACGATGAAAGGCTGGCATTCTTCCCAAAAGGTAAAGCAGCAGAAACTTCTTCTTGCTCAGTGACAAATCTTTGCAAACTCATCAGATGGGCTGACATGAGGAGCTCAGTGTTAACGGGCAGCTTCGGCTCACGAGGAACCAGGCTGCCATCTGAAATGTTGCTCAGGTGCAACCTGTCCTGGAGCCGTGCCACAAAATTTGGCTACTTAATTGAAGAAGATGACTCTGGAGCAGCACGTGGTCCCCTGGGGAGCGAGGGCATCCTGCTCAAATTCCCTTCCTGCATCGAGAAAGGGGGCTGAACAAAGACAGCCTCACATCAGTCACTGGGGCAGGTCTGACCCCCTCACTCATGCCCCCCAATGGTGCCAGAGCCCATTTGCTTTTCTATACATCATGGCAACACTATTATAATGGATTTTTAAATACCCCTCAGAATACATGCTAGGGATCTAAGGAACTATTAATAGAGAGCATTTTAAATCTCTCCAGTATTGTTTATGGCAGCCTCTTGTGAATTTGCAATGAAACGATAACTCTGAGGAAATCAATTATGCCAAGCAGTTTGTTACATCATTTTTCAGTGTATTAATTTTAATTTCAACAGAGAAAAAGACATGGTGAATGCATCTATCATTTTTGAATGAGGTGGTGTACAATGGCCTCTTGGGACTCCTCTAGTTCTGCAGTCCCTGCTATCAATAAACAGGAAGGAGAAATTTTGGGTAATTTCCAAATAGGAGAAATTATTATAAATTGGAGTGAACCAAAGAATGCAATTACCATAGCCCAGGTTTATTCTCCACGCCGGGGATACAGCATCCATTTGGCTTTAACTGAACAAATTAATGCAGATAACTATTTATATATTAATTAATAATTTTAAATTTTTATATATAATATTTTATATATTAACACACATATTTCAACATCAGGGCAAGAGATCTTCTGCTTCACTGCTACTTTGTTTTTTGTAACCCCTTTTGGAAACCCTTGCCCTTGTTTAGATGTAATATATCACTGACCCGTGCTTCAAGATCATGGCAATATAAACTCTTTAAAAAAAGAAAAGTCACTTAAAATATACAGTTTACTTCAGAACTGTGGCTCTTCCATCTTGCATAGGGTAGCTGCTATGCTTGTCTCATTTATTTTGAGACCCTCTATACCCCATCTTCCAGGATGAGAAGGATAAGTGTTTTGTTGGGCTTTGAAGACTAGGATAGGCCTTAGACTAACCCCATGGCGCTCTCAGTGCTTTCTTACCTGGAGAAAGATATTATCTTTGTATTGGAACTTCTAATATCAAAACAGGTATTTTCTTGGGCTCCATTTTTCTTATCACTACAATCATGACTTCCCTGTCTTTTGTTCCCCTTCTCTATCCCACATGTTTCTGTTAGTACTAAAACAAAAGAAGGGAAGAAAATGAAAGTTGAAAATTTACCTTGTTATTTAAAGTCTACTATTTTATTATGCGGAAAGGGAAGAATAAATGGTGACATTAATCTGAGAAACATGAAAAAATGGGAAATATATTTATTAGCCTACTCTTTCTCGTTCCGGCTCTGCTTCTGGGTTGGTTTTTTTTGTTTGTTTGGTTTTTTTTGTGAAATTCCCCCAGTGCAAAAAGTCACCATGGACAAGAGCTGCTGCGGGTCCATGAGTCAGACTGGCTGAAATCGATGACTGATGAAGGCCAGTTTCATCCATCTTCCATGTTACTCACCAAGCATGAGCTATAATGAGATAAGTAATAACACCAGAGTCTCTTGAGGATCTGAAGGGAACCCCTGGGCACGTTGTCTTCTCTAAGGCTGGGATACCCTCTACTGTTTCTACTCAGTTCCCCACTAAAAGTGTGAGGTATCACATTTAAAATTCAGTAGTTTTCACATAGGAAAGAAAACCAGGCATGTATGTTCTGTGTGCTCACAACATGTTTTATTTCATGTTTCCCTGCTTGCCCTGGGTGGGCAGAGGGATCATAGAAACATAGAATGGTTTGGGTGGGAAGGGACCTTAAAGCACACCCAGTGCCACCCCCTGCCCTGGGAAGGGAGATGTCCCAATACACCAGGTTGCTCAAAGCCCTGTCCAACCTGGCCTTGATCACACCCAGCCAATTGAGGCAGGTTGTCCCCATGATTAATTATTCCTAATTATCGGAGAGTAGGCGCATTAATCATGCTTTGTGCTGCCTCCTTCATTCCTCTGTACAGCACTATCTGCAGCCAAGCAGAGCGTCTCTGGGGAGGAGGGACCTTTGCTGTGGGACACTGGAGCAGTGTGACATGGTGCCTGTAGTCTTCTCCCTGACCCTGCTGCCTGAAATATCTCCTGGAACTAGAAGGATGGGACAGACTCGTGCAGTATGGGATGACAGCATCATGGTGAGGTGAAAAAGGAAACCAGGTACCTCACTTCTCATGGGCTGCATCCCCTGGGAGCCAGGGTGGTGGGAGGAGCATGTGAGGCAAACTCATTAAACATGGAACCCATTAAATGTGGGAACTCGAATGATCACGTCTTTTCAAGATGTTTCTGTATTACACAAATAAACCATGCATACTTAATTAATATTATATATATATAGTAGATATGTGCATATACAGGCCATACATATTTATAAAATCTTCAGCTTAATAGTCAGTAATCTACTAATTTATTTTTTTTACTGCAGTGCAAACATGACTGCTTTTTGTGATGCTTGCACAGATCAAATGTAAAATGATTCAGGTTAATCAAAATTACAGCCGAATGTTAAGTGTTGCAGGAGGCTCTTATGGTACTGAATAACTGTGAAATAAAATGGATGATGAAATTTCACTTAACAATGAACAGCGGTGCCCAGGAGAGAAAAATAACCTTCATTGTACATCTGCAATGATGGGCTCTGGCTAATATCACAGAGAAAAGTGATCTTTTCTGTATAGGAAAATAAACCATTTCCCAGTGAGCCAGCACTGCTGGCACTTCTGTAACAGCGGGGACAGTTCTGGTGACCACATCCCCAGGAGAAGCAAAACCTGGGCAGGGGAGGACAGCAGAGAGCCAAACTTGGCTGTGGGCTGAGCTTTGGAAACGGACAGGGTGGTCCAGTGGTTCCTTCTGTTGGAAAGGAGAACAAGGAGAGGGAAGTCAAGGTTGGTCTGAAATCCCTCTGGAGCAGCTCAGTGGGGAAGGGCTCATCCATACTCATGGCTGGAGGCTGTGACAGCATCCAGGGCCACCACCAAGGAGCTGATGGATGGGGTATGGCAGGAAGCAGTTATTTCCCTGTAGGGTATTTCTAACGCTGCTGAGCTGTAGTGCAGGCTCAGCTGCATGGGCTGCTCTGTAGACCAACACTTTAAGGACAGTAAGGGAATGGACAAATTCCTGGGCAACCGATGCAGTGGTGACCAGACCTGAAGGTCTGGGTACAGCCTCTGGCTCCCCAAATCATAGAATCATGGAATGGTTTGGGTTGGAAGGGACCTTAAAGATCATCTAGTTCCAACCCCTTGACATGGAGGTTGGAAAATCTCTGCAGATCCCTGCCTGCTGGGGGTACAGATATCATCCTGCTTTCCAGGACCTCCCAAACCTCCATTCTTATCCTCATCATTAATCATCTGCTGTTGATTCCTCTCCTGCTGTTTTGTTAAGGGCCTGGGATTGTGGGGATGTTTCTGGAGGAGTTCTTGTTTCCTGTGTTCTGTTTTATTCAGACCCATGGAAGCCTCAAAAACTGGTGGTTGTTGTTCCTCCTTTGGAAATCATTGGTTCTTGGGTGTTTAACGGACAGATAAGGAAATGCATTAATTACAAAGTGTGAGAAAGATTGATAAAGGTTTGTTTGAGCTGTGTGACGTGGGGCACACAGTTACACATGTGCTGGTGGTGATGGTGAGACACCTCCAGCTCATCTGTCCTTGTTCCTGCCCCCCCATTGCAAAGGAAAACAGCTTTCTGCAGGTGTTAGTGATTAGTTTGTTATCTGGGTGACATTTAAAGCTTTGTACTTTTTAACAAGAGATCTGTTTGGCAAACAGGTACGTGAAGAACGAGTGTTGGGAAAATTCATGGCCACAAAATACAACCTCAGAGAGGCTTTATCACAGTGATGACTACAGAACTTTGGTTTTTGCCCATTAACCATTCTTGTTGTTTGCAGATATGTGAAGTGATGAAGTCCAACCTTATTGGCTTGCTGTAAACACCAGTCTCTTAAGAAACATCTAGTGTGCTTAATCACCAAGAGTTATTTAAGTCCAGAAATTATCTGTTTAGAGTTGGGGGCAGATTGTCAGTGAGCTGCACATTACCTATGGGCACAGCCTGATGGCAAAGTCACCCTCACCTCGCTCTGCTTCTCTCTGCTCAGCACAGCTTCTCCATGGATTCGGGGGTTTTCTTACCACAAAGAAGTATTTCACCTATCCATTTATTCAAACATAATGTGCTTTTATGGCCTTTTATTTCTTAACTGTTGAAAACTCGCAGCAGATTTTTACGGTCTCAGATTTATATTGCACCAGTTTTTGGATAGTTTAGTCCCAGGGGGAAACACTCCAGTTGGAAATTCAGGTTTTTTATGCCACCATAAATTTTGTGGTGGCAGATGTAAGCCACAATGGAGGGTATGGATGAGGAACATGCCTGAGCCCAGTGAAGGGTACGTGACTGCACAGAAACTGTGCTGTCCTTTGGAACCCAGGCCCATTCCTTTGGGAACAGCATTTGACCTTGGAGTGGAAAAAAGATAATCAGCTCTAGGACCTGGGGCCTTGATTTCTTTTCAGTCATTTAAGATTAACTTGATCCATTCCAGTATCCTGTTGGTTTAAGGATCCAAACTAGCCTCTCTTGAGTGCTCTTTCTTTAAAGGTTTGCAACATCCCAATGAGACCAACCAATTACTGTACATTTATGGAGTTTTCAAACTGCTGAAGGCTCTGAATGGCTGGGGACACCCTGGGACATGATCGTGCCTCCTCCTGCCTGGAGCCTGTGGGCCACAGGCAGAGCACAGGGATGGGTTTTCCCCATGTCCCCCGTGTGTCTTTAGCCTGTCTTCCCTTTTCCATCCCCTTAATAGAAATAATGGTAAAGCTGAGCAGCAGGAGACATAGTGCAATGCCCATAAAACCTGAGGGAGTGTTTTATGAGCCCTGACATTTGGTGAATAACAGCCACTGAAAAATTTATCCAACGGTTTATACTTTAGAGCTTTTTCTGGAGGAAGAGTTTTTGAGCAGTGAGAAGACAGAGGGGTGGGATGCAGTATTTTTGGTGGAAGCCACTGTGGCTGCTTGTGAAATGTGATGGGCTAATTGCAACTGACTTGGAAGAGGAGTTTGGGTTTGGTATGGCTTAATCCCACTTAGAGGCAGCTCTGGAATATGTGGGAGACCTAGTTTTTTCTCCTCATGCCATAGCAAAATACTTGACTCTACACTGCCCTGTCCGGTCCTAAAAACTAACTCTATCAACTAGAAATTGTAGAAGTGTGAACTAATTACCAAGGGCTTTTGTAAGAAGGTGCTAAAGCCTGCATTTTTGGAGGTTAATGTATATTTTCAGTCTCACCAGAAACACCTTCTCTGAATTCCACCCAAAATTATTTTCTTACTGATGAATGCGTTATCTTGTTTTCTGAGCATGCGTCTCTGCCAATAAACATGTTGCTGAAGAAACAGTAATTATGCTGGGAAAACTTATTAGATAATGGAAAGCTGTTACATTAGTAGTTTTGAGATTTAGGGTATCTGGGAGTAGCTTGATGACCGTTGGTAGAGGAATGGTGTTCCACTCCTTGTCAGCTCCTTGCTTCACCCAACAATGCCCAAATTCTCACTGGCAGCAAGGGGAAGATGTGCCCGTGATGCCACCTTGGCATGCTCACCCCTCCAATGTCCTCCCTAGAGAGCCCCTGGGGTGCAGGGAGACTCTGGCCACCACTTGGCATGAAAACATCAGTCTCAAGTCCACAAAGAGTTTTCTTAAGCTGCTAAAATTAGTTTTTTGTTTGTTTTTTTTTTTTAAACAGCAAAGATATTGGTGACACAACAGTGATATTCTCCTTGAACTCTGGCTGGTGCTGTTCAGGTTTGTTGCTAAATTCTTATTAAGCTTTTTACTAGTATTTGTCTGAAAAACCATCCTTTGTGAAAGTTTCTTTTAAAATGTGCATTGCTTCACCCAGGTGCCTGGAACAGCGAAGCTTCCAAGTACATATTCAGACAGCCATTTGAATGGTATTATTTGCCTGAAAATAATATACAACATTGGATAAATAACGGATGCTTATTTTGAAGCATATATTGTTATTTCCACAAACAGACAGCTACTCTTATTGATTAAATAAATAAATATTTTTGTCAGCCTGGGCAAAGGATGCTCTGAGCGTTTTTCTCACCCGCTGGAGAAAGGGCTGGAGCGGCCCCAGGACCGTGGGAGACCAAGAGCCGTGGGGCTGTGGGAGGATGTGGGTGAGGTGACACAGGAGGTGACAGCAAGCACATTTAATTCATTTCCACAATATACAGCTACCAACTGACTGCGTGCAGGAACAAATTGCATGCTCATGACTTCTTTCCAATACTTTCCTATCATTGTTGGCTAAATGCATCTTGCTCAGTGCTTTGGGTGTTCATTTTCCAGTCTCTGGGTTTTCAATGGGACTCGTCACTGTCCTGCCTCCTGGTGGGCTGATGTTTGGGAGCTTATTCTGAATCTCACTGCAAAATTCAAGAATATTGAAGTAAAGGAAAAAAAAGAAAAGGAAAAGAAAAGCCATTGTGCTGGAGCAACACTTCCAGCCCCTATAGCCAGCAGAAGACAGCCCCTGCTTGGTTTGTTCAGGTGAGGTATCTCCAGGTGGAAAAAACTTTGATGTCTGGGCAGAGACGATGGAGAAAATGTTCCCAGGCTGCTTTGTGCATTAGTGATGTTGGGGCAGAGGTGAAATGAATGTGGCTTTTCACTATATACCCTATCTGAGATGTACAGTTTGTTTTCCTACAGCCTAATTCAAAAAATTTTCTCATGTATGCTTTTCTCCCTGGAACAGGGAGGTGGAAAATAAGCAAAGACAACTCTGCTTTTTTTTTTTTTTTTGAGATAGCAGAGCAGGAGCCTGAGGGAGGCAGGAGGAGCATTTGCCAGGCTTCAAGGCTTGTTAAAGATTGTACCTGCATAGTTCTTTCCTTGCCTGTTTTTCAAAAGAGTCTTTCTTTTGTCATCGCATTTTACGCTTTCTCACCGTGCTCCTTCCTGTATCGTTAATCCCAGAGGTGTCTGAACTGAGGCCCCTGAGTTTCCTCGGCTCAGGGACCTGTGAGGGAGGCACCATCCGCAGTGAAATGCGAAGGGACAAAAAGCAGTTGTGCAATGAAACGTGTGAAATAGATGGAAGGAAGGAGGCGTTGCATGGTTATCGTCTGTGTTCCTATCGAGGGCCCTCGCTGCAGCGAGATGCAGCTGAAGCTGAGAGTATATTAGGATTTAAGATGCTTTGAAGTCTCTATGGGTGAGGAGACTGTCCCCAGTAATATGAGGTAGAATAAAATATGATGCAGGCGCTTTTGCTTCAAAGTATAATTTTTCTGCACTTTGATGAGCAGCTGGGAGGAAAATACCATTTAAAGGCAATTCTTTTCATAATTCCCCTCTATATTAAACATTTAGACACCAGAAAGAAATTCTGTACAGTGAGGGTGGTGAGAGCCTGGCCCAGGTTGCCCAGAGAAGCTGTGGCTGCCCCATCCCTGGAGGGGTTCAAGGGCAGGTTGGAGGGGGGTTTGGAGCAACCTGGTGTGGTGGGAGGTGACCCTGACCAGGGCAGGGGGGTTGGAACAAGGTGATCTTTAAGGTCCCTTCCAACAATTCTATGATTCTATTTTTAATTTTTCTTCCCTCTTGGTGGGTGAACAGCCGAGCCCATGGCAAGAAACAAGGGCAAACTCATTCTGTTTGGGGGGGATTGGACCCATCTCGGGGTGATGTCTGTGGGAGCACAGAAGGTTAGTGCCCAGAAACGGTATGGAAAAAAGGTGTTAAATTCAGGGGAAAATAGTGTGTTCAGGAGATGGATTCCTGTACAGGCTGAGGCTTGTGAGGCTCAATGAGTCACTGTTCAGGGGGGCAATACAAATAAACACTTGTTTGTGTACAAATTCCCCTTTTCCATGGGGTGAAGTAGAGACACCGTGTCTTTAGCCAAAAAAATAGAATCTGTGTTAATGAAAATACATCACAGTTTTCCACACTTTTGTACACATGGCAGTCCAAATAGGTTTCCTACTATCCTTTTCATTGTTTGCACAAAAATTGAGCAGCAGCGAGCGAGGGGCTGAGGCTGGTGGTACCGACTTGTGTGTTGTGCTCAGCAAGATGCAGTTGCCCAACTGCAAAGCCTGGGCATGGGTCTGACGAGCTGCCATGGAAGGACATTGCTGGTCATTGTGTGCCCAAAGAAGGGCACATTTTTCCCGTGGTGTTTCTCTATCTCCTTTACAAAAATAAAAAAAAAAAATTAAAAAATCTGCCCTATGGTCCAGTAAACCAAATCCTAACTAAATAAATAGATAGGTAAATAAATAGAAATGGTCTGATTTGGAGGAAAGTTGTTACAGATGATCCAGTTCTAAATTTTAGAGGAGGGTCAGACTGTCTTTCCCACTGGTGCTGTACTGCCCTTCCTGGCACATCCCTGATTCCAAACAGGGAGTAAGGCTGGTACCCCCACTGACCCCAGGGCTCCTCAGCACGCTCGTCCTCTCCTGCTGTTATGGTTCATGCAAACACTCGTTACTCGCAAATAAATTTTTTATTAATCCCATCTTCTGTACATAATAATTTTGTGTCTGGTACTGTATTGTATGTTTTATTGATGCCCAGACCAGCAGGATCTTCCTCATTTTCCTTGCTTGCACAGCCAAAGCATTTGCCAGGGGAAGGTCTCCCTTTGGGGTGGTGCTGCCACGGATCCCAAGCTCCATCTGCCCCTGTGTCAGCAATCACACATCCGGCAGGGAAATTCGGAGCCTTTCCTCGGGAAGGAGATGGGGAGCAGCTTTATAATGCTATTTCTTGTCCTTTTTCTAGTCCCCAAAGTCTTGTTTCCAACTGATTCCCTTAGTTTGCCAATGTGCCTTCTGAAATTGCAGACTTTCCTTGCTAATGGGATCCTCTGAGGTGTTGGTTGCTCTAAAAGCACCACACAGACTCCTCCAGGGGCCCAGCCCTGACCCTGGGAGCTGGGACCAGTCTCCAGCAGCAACAGGCTCCTCATTAAAAGGCTTTTATAACCCTTCCACAGCAAGATCCATACCCAGGTTGATTCTGCTTTATCCACACTACTCTTTATAATTTCCGCATAAACATGAGCCTTGTTCATTCCCAGTTCTGCCCCGGCACCTGTCCTTCTGCTTGGCCTTTGCAGAGTGTCTTCCTTGAACCCACTGCCACCACAAGCATCTTCACCTGGGCTTGGCTAGATCTTCTTTCCAGTGATTGGCAAATGTTCCGTAATACTGACTTGATGTGCTCTCGAGGTCATGACTCCCATGTCCCAGGAATGATTTCTCCTAATTGTGGTGTCTGTAACTCTCTGACAAGGTAACACAAACATCTCCTTTATCCTTTCCCCCCTGTGATTTGGGTTGCAAAGATGCAAAACCAGCCATAGCACCGTGTCTCTCTTGTTTGACTTCATCTACAGCTGCAATTGTCACCTGACATCTTTGTCACGAATCCGGGCATTTTTCTTGTTTTTGTGTGTTACGCTCAAAGCAATAGGAAAGACATGCTAATTACTTCAATTTGCTCATATTAATGAGATTCACCCCTCTGGAGCTGCCCAAACCCTAGTGTCCTGGTCTTCCTCTGCCCCCATCCATCCTTTGTTCCATCCATCCATATTCTGCCCCATCCATCCATGTTCCACCCCATCCATCATCCTCTGTCCCCATCCATCCATCCATCCACCCACCCACCCATCCATCCATTCTCCTCTGTCCCATTGTTGTGGTTTCCTCAAACTGGGACACACACCCATCCATCCATCCATCCATCCATCCATCCATCCATCCATCCTCCTCTGCCCCCATTGTCTTCCGACCCATCCATCCATTCTCCTCTGCCCCCCCCCCCCCCCCCCCCCCCCCCCCCCCCCAGCTTGCCTGTTCCCCCTGAGACAACAGAGTGCTTTAACAGGGAAAGGTCTAATGATACTAAAACTCCACTCAGAAATGCAGAGTCTTGCAGAAATGCAATCAAAGCACATGGAGCTGTAGCAGGAATGGCTTATGCTCACACAGACCTTCTGGTGATTGGGTTGAGGAACTGCAGCTCCATCCTGCTGCTTGCCCACCCCCGTGTCCCCCGTGAGCCACCCCAGTGCACGCCAGGGGGCCCTGGGGACCGAGTCCAATTAGGCAACAGACACGGGCTGCTTTAAGGAGCCCATAAAAATCCTGCTGCCAGCAAAGGGCAGAAGCAGTACAAGATGGCTAATGGAGTATTTAAATTGAGAGAAGTCAAAAACACCTCCCTGAGCTGAGAGGAGAGCACACATCACACCGCAGCCATCGCTGTGAAAAATAAAGGCTATTTTTTGGGGGGAAGTGAGAATTACAAGGAGCAATAAATGCGGTTGCTGCATAATCGCTTATTCACGTTAGCAGACGCTTAGGTATCTATTTATATAATATAAAACCTTAGGTGGTGTGAGTTTTAACTCAGCTTGGAAATAATTCAGGTTCTCAGTGCAGCGATGCAAATAACATGTCCAATTTTTTTCCGTGGTGCTTCCCCCCCCAAAAAAATAAAGAGAATCTGCAGCAGGAGCAGCACGGAGTGAGCTCATCAGTGAACCTGAGGACAGATGGGGCCAAGACCCACAGAGCTGGAGCAAAATGCATCCGAAAGGAAGGATGGAGTTGAAGATGTGTTCACTGGCACTTAGCTCAAAAGTACTGGTCCAGGCTGCCGCCGGCTCGAGCTGATTCCTGCCTGTTTGGAGTAACAAGGATAAGACAGTTCCCACTCGGTTCGTGTGAAATCCATGTGTTGTAATGTGGCTACTTGATGTGGGGGTTGGCAAATGACCCGTCTCCAGTGGCCACCACCTGGGGCCCCTGGGCGTCCTGCTGGGGCTGGGAGCCAGGACGTGTCCTGAGCATCCTCAGAGCCTGGTCCTGCGCCAGGAATGTGTGCCCAAGGAGCTGTCACAAGCTGTATATATGTATGTGTGTGTATCTCTGAATATATGTATTTTATCTATAGGTATATCTCGTATACAGCTAATCTATATCTATGTGTAATCCCTATGTCTATATTTGTATCTACATAGACTATGTGGATATAGATTAGACATGATACAACTTTAAAGGTATGTATTTTATCTATATTTAATCTGTATCTATAGATTAGATATAGCTATCTATCTGTGTATATATAGGTTAGCAACAGATAGAGATACCTGACTTGTCTTGGTTTGAGGCAGAATCTATTTTCTTTTCAGTAATTTTACTTTTCAGCTAAGCTTCTCCTCTCTATCCTAATTAAGGGCATATTTTTCAGACAGTATCCACTTCCAGAGTGATAAACCATGATGTTTACAGTGAGGACCAAGGGATGGGATGCAGAGAGGTTCTCGCTTACACTTACTGCTCTAACAGCCCAGGCCAGTCAACTTCATTATGTTACTTATGGCAATTTTTTAGAAATGGTGCTTTCTGAATGGAATGAATATGGAATGAATATAAGTCCAGTTTTGGTTTTGTTTTTTTTCAGGAGAAAACAACATATTTTCAGCAATATAAATATATATTTCATATAGATAATCTAAAACTAAGTCTGCATTATTTATATATATGTACAATTGTGTATATTATACAAATCACAAATTATATATAAATGTATAGTCATATATTAATAATGGGTTTCCATTACTATGTGTATCACGTATTATATAATTTGTTTATTTCTATATTGTGTATTTGTATTTTATACATCTTTATATGTGTAATGTATAAATAAAATATATATGAATATAAGAACATATAAAAATATATTTATATATCTTTATATATAAAGATATATAAATATATGTCTATTTCTTGGTAAGAAGTAACATATGTATATGGAAAAAGAGTCTCATATTAGAATAAACATTTTCAAAAATATATATATACTTTTTTCAAGAAAAAGTATATGTACTATAGATGTAAAATAACACATGTAATATTCATGATACTATTTATGTTTATTGTTTGTATACATCATTTTCATGTCCATTATATAATACCATTACATAAGATTTACACTATTTATTTTATAACATTTTATATATGTTATTTTTCTATAGATTTTTATTGTTACATAAGGGTTTCAGGCTGTGTGAGTGGCAGGAGCTGGTTTTCTCGGGGGATGCTCTGGTCCCTGGGCTGGGCTGGGGGATTCAGTGCTGGGGACTGACCCAAGCCATCCCTTAGCGGGGATAAAACCACCTTTCCGGGCCTTAACCCCCAAGCCTTGAGCCTTTTAAATTCCTTGCAATTTTTAAATAGGTTTCTGAACTTTGTCTTCCCCTGCAACTTCCCAAATGGGAGAAGATCTGGGGGCTTTAATGGTGAATAAGAGTTAATATGTTTTGGTAAGTCTGAGTGGCTCCCGCCACAGAAACTGCCACAAAAAAACCCAGGGTGCAGTTAGTTCCCTCCCTGTCCCTTTTTATCCTTTCCCCATGGATTGCTGACCCTTTCTCTTGGATGGAGTTAAACTGCATGAGTAAAATTAACCAAGCATTCAAACAAAGAATGATAATAGCAGGGAGCAGAAGGAGGCAAAGAAAAGGCTGCAAAAAAACCAGATATCAAGAGCATAATGAGCAGCATATCAAACCATTAACTTTTTTAATGTAAAAGCTGCATAATGTTAGAAAACCATGGAAACAACACTAAAGGAGATAACTGGGTTTAAACATTTGCAGCAAAGAAAAGGGGAGGACAGCACTATGTGCTTGTTGATATTTCTTCAAATAATAACTAATTTTGGTAAATGTTGTTGGAAACTGGGTGGATTTGGGATTAAGATGACCGCTATTCAGAAGGGACCAGTTGGAGATGTTCCCCAAGGATGCTGAGACCCATGGGATGCCAAGATCCTGGGATGCTGAGCCCTGTGGGATGCTGAGCCCCTGGGATGCTGAGCCCGTGGGATGCTGAGCCCGTGGCCAGCACGTGGGTCCCCTCCCCAGGCTGTGACACTGCCACTGCCTCCCATCCTCCCGAGCATGAGTTTAAGCTGTGATGCAGCACTTTGATGGTGGGGATTAAAGCCTGCAGGCAGGCTCGCCAGCCCCGGGTTTAGTCCATACACCAGAGAGCGGGGCTGCTCACATTACACACAACAGTGGAACATAAATATTGATGTGCATCTATCAAAGAGAAAAAGAGCCAGTGAATTGAAACTCTCTTTG
This sequence comes from Scolopax mira, assembly GCA_004320125.1. Taxonomy (NCBI): domain Eukaryota; kingdom Metazoa; phylum Chordata; class Aves; order Charadriiformes; family Scolopacidae; genus Scolopax; species Scolopax mira. The sequence continues at coordinate 103,875 of BJBW01005044.1, forward strand.
AGACAAACAGCTATTTCTCTTGCTGAATGGCATCGAAATACCAAGCCCCAAAGCTTCAAAATATTGATGGCATTATTAAAATGGGACCTTTAGTTTTGCATTAAGATCATTTTAACGTTGGAATTCGGGCATTTAATTATGCATGAGCCCCAGCCTCAGTGCTCTGTTGAAATTAGTTTGCAGTTTCCATTTATACTTCTACACTTAACGTGCAATTTAGCCTCTCATAGTAAAGGGCTAAATGCTGCTAAATGCCTGTTTGTGGTTAGCTGCAGTAATCCCTTTAAAATAAACATGTGGGCACGGTACTCACGAAGAAGGTTATGAAGAAAATAAGAAAGGGAACTGGGGAAGTTGATCCCAATGAGGGCTGTGGTGAAGGGCACAATCTGAACGCTCTGATATAAATCCCGAGATATATTCCTTGAGCTGGGCAAACACCCTCTGGTTTTGCTCCTGCTGTTCAGTGTTAATACAGCAGATCATAGAATATATTGGTTTGGGCTGGAAGGGACCTTAAAGACCATCCAGTCCAATCCCCTGCCCTGGGCAGGGACACCTCCCACCACANNTCTGGGCAACCTGGGCCAGGCTCTCACCACCCTCACACAAAGAAGTTCTTCCCCACATCTCGTCCCAATCTCCCCTCTTTCAGTGTCAAACCCTTCCCCCTTCTCCTATGGCCTCCCCTCCCTGATCAAGAGTCCCTCCCCATCTCTCCTGGAGCCCCTTGAGGGACTGGAAGGGGCTGGAAGGTCTCCCCAGAGCCTTCTCTTCTCCAGGCTGACCCCCCCCCAACTCTCTCAGCCCCCCCTCCCAGCAGAGGGGCTCCAGATCTCCCAGCATCTCTGTGGCCTCCTCTGGACCTGCTCCAAGAACTCCATGTCCTTGCTATACTGAGGACCCCAGAGCTGGATGCAGTTCTCCAGGTGGTGTCTCACCAGAGCAGAGTAGAGGGGTAGAATCACTCTCCTCAACCTGCTGGCCACACTCAATGTACCTCTTGGGTGCTCCCCATCCCCGCCGTTGGTGGCAACGGGACCAGCCACATTGCTGGGTGTCATCCTGCACACATGGGGTACTGGTGAGACCCCTCTGCTGGGGATGAACATCACTGGCTGGGCTTGGTCTCTCTCTGCCCCCACCCGGAGCTGCTGAGTCCACACTTTACCATTTCCACCCAGTTCAGAGAGTTCCTGTGGTGCAGAATAAACACTCAGGCAGGTTCCTGCAGCACAGAGAAGAAAGCAAAGCAAACCTCCACCTCATAAATAAAAATATTTTAATTAGTGTTGTTTTTCTCTCCCTGAAATACAACACACAGTCTTTTTAAGCTATGAAAAGAATTGGAATGAATAGAACCATTATTTTTCCACGTTGCATCCTGGTGCAGTGACAGCGGTCACCCTGTCTCAGAACTCTGGAGCCAGGAGGACACAGGACGGGGTCTGAGGAGGGGACTCCTCTCAGAGCAGGGGCTGCCCAGCCACACTCTGGCTGCCCACCAGCCCTAGGCAGCAGTGCAGAGGGGGGAGCCCGTGACCCAGCCTGGGCAGTGGCAGAGCTGAGCTTCCCTTTCTGCTGCGGGTTTTTCCTCTTTCTAATCCATATTGAGTCTCTGGCAGATGACCAAGGGTACCTTTTATGCCTTCCTTCTCCTACATATTTGGGTAGGAATCTTTAAGTATTGATTCCAAAAGTGTATTTCCTAGGGAACTGGAGGAGTTCTCCACAGCAGAAATGCCTGGGGAATGAAATCTCTGTTCATAAAAATGTATTTGTTGAAAGAGAAATTAAATCTGAACTAAATCCAGTTGTTTTAGACAGAAGAAGAGAGAGCAGCTTAGCTTGGAGAAAAAGGAAAGCAAACTCTATGAAACAATAAAATCAACGTTAAAATCAATCTCCTCTCCATACGATGTTTGCTCGTAACACCAGAAGTGTGTCTGTAAAAATAACACCTGCATCAATGTGAGTCAGGAGTCCCTGGAGGAACAGGCAGAGCTCAGGACCAAGAGGAGGCCCAGGGGCACAGATCCCTCATATCACAGCATCACAGAATCTTCATGGTTGGAAGGGACCTTTGAGATCATTGAGTCCAACCACTGAAAAAAAAACCCAACAAACAAAACCACACCCCACATCCACCCACAATCAGACACAACCAACAATCCTGGGCACCAGAGCATGCCCTAAAGAGCCATGTCTACATGTTTCTTATATACCTCCAGGGATGGTGACTCCACCACCTCCCTGGGCAGGCTTTTCCAGGGCCTGACCACTCTCTCAGGAAACTAATTCTTCCCACTATCTAATCTAAACCTCTCCTTCTTCAGAATGGCCACAACTTTAGACCATTTCCTCTGCTCCTGTCATTATTCCCTTGGGAGAAGAAGCCAACCCCCACCTCTCTACACCCTCCTTTCAGGTAGTTGTAGAGTGCAATGGGGTCTCCCCTCAGCCTCCTCTTCTCCAAACTAAACATGCCCAGTTCCCTCAGCCTCTCATCGTAGGACTTGTTCTCTAAAGAAGTGCCTTGGCCATTAACCCACAGAGATATGACTTGTTCTCTAAAGAACAAGTCATATCTCTGTGGGTTAATGGCCAAGGCACTGCAAAACTGCAAATTACTGTGATGAAGATTTTCCCCCTGCACCAGTGCCCCTCTGTAACTCCTCCTCAGCTTTCTGGCTGGTGCAAACCTCATGGTCCCTGTTTTTCAGATGCTCAGTGGCTGCAGGCACAAACATGGACGTGTGGTGAGGCAGTGGGACCACACAGTTTGCAGGGACATGAAATCAGCCATAGGGGTTGGGGAAACTCAAGGGTTCACAGAAGGGCACAGGGAAAGGAGGTGAGCCCCAAAACTCCCCACAGCCTCCCCACAGTGCTCCTGCCTCTCCTGGAGCTGTCAGCGTGTGGTCCTTTCCGTACACAATGGGAGGTAAATGTTTATTTACAGCACCCATACAACCAGAAACATCACAGGAGGTTGTAATAAATCAGCATCCTCTAGCCATGGAAAATTAAAGTTCTGTAAGAGATAATGCACAGTTTTAATGATTTTTTTTTATTATTTCATGGCGCTTTAGCATTTCAGTGAGAAAAAATTTAAGTTCAGAATGCCAAGAGGGATATGGAGGAGGTCCTGGCTTGTTGGTGAGGTTGCTTTAGGATGATCCATGCATAGAAGATGATCTCCCCCACCTTGTCTCCAGCATCAAGCAGGGACAAGGTGGAAGTTTGTCCCCTGCCAGCCCTCCAGCATCTGTCCATTCCCCGCAGGGAGATGCACAGCCCTCCCACACTCCTCCTGCCCTTGGGGGGTTTGTCCCATAAAGGCAGGTATCACCACTATAAACCTGCAGCTTTAACTGGGACTTTTTCTTCTTGGCTGAACCTGCTTCCCTGAGCCTGCTTAGAAGATCTCGTCTGCCCTCTGCCTCCTTGCTGCAATCCCCAACATCTGACTGCGAGTCCCCCTGTGCCACCACCATCTGTTAGACCTTCACTTAACCTCGCCAGTCCTCTCCATCCTGCCTTTTTTCAGGTTAACAAGGTAAACTTTGATTTTAAACTATTCAAACATCGCCTTGATTGATTTTTATTTTTTTATGTTAAGTATCTCTTACACCTGTGGCATTTTTGGCATAATTACATTTCTGGTATTTTAACAAATAGTTGCAAATTAAAGGAGCTCATGCTGGAGTCAGAGCAGATGGGCTGAATAAATTTATTGATTTGGGAAGAATACCAAGAGAAATAAGCTCCCTTTCTAGGGCAGGGAAGAAGAGAAAGGACAAGTAAAATTAATAGAATAGTTCAGTCCTCTTTAGAAAAGGAATAGCCTGAACTCAGTAGTGGCTGATGGCTGAGTAGTGGCTCAGTGTGATGGCTTCTCACACTGGCAGCTGTGAGCGGAAAGGGATGAGAGGAAGCCAGGCAGGGAGGTTACAGCATTACAGAGGCAATATGTCATATACCATGTAAGCCTATGTGTGTACATATGCACGTGTCAACAGACTCTAAGATGTATGACCCATGGAATGGTTTGGGTTGGAAGGGATCTTAAAGATCACCTTGTTCCAACCCCCCTGCCCTGGGCAGGGACACCTCCCACCACACCAGGTTGCTCCAAGTCCCCCCCAACCTGCCCTTGAACCCCTCCAGGGATGGGGCAGCCACAGCTTCTCTGGACAAAAGAAAACCAACTGACCTGCCCCAAACCTGGGCTGCAAACCCTGAGAAGCCCAATCAGCCCAGCAACTGGGGTGGGAGCAACCCTCCTTGTGCTTCATCCAGCTGTGCCTCGTTGCTGGGGCTATTTACCTTCCCCTGGCGCTTTAAGCAAGGAGGGAATGTTTGATCATCACTATATTTACAGCTCTTTCCTGCATCTTTGTCTGTGGATGGAAGCACAGTTAGAGCCCTGTGAAGGTGTTCTGTGATGGGCACCCTTGAGGACCCTGTTCCTGTGGGGCAGCTCTGGTTTCCACATCCCTGGTGAGGCAGGTAAGCTCTGGTGATGATGGTGGCTCTGTGCTCTTACAAGAGCAAGACACTCTTGCTTTCTATTTTGAAACATCACAGCTTTAAATCTTCCCCTTGACAGCTTCTGCCTGATCAATGGTTTTTAGACTAGAGCTGAGAGAATTATTTTTTTTTGTTTGTTTTATATTTGTTCTTCTGCTGCTTTTGTTTTTCTGCCCAGGCAGCATTTCACCTTCTCAATATTTTCACATTTCCAGGCAGCAGTAATATTCATAACACCATGCAAAACTTAGTGAAAATGAATGGTGTGTAATAAGGAACATACCGTCTGCTCAGCCTCTCCCAGGCACGCTGGAGGATGAGGCATTTTGGAAGCTTGTGTGTTCCTCTCCTGTTTGCCCAGACAATGGCTGCTGGGGGTGGACAGCCCACCTGGGAGGAAAATGGCACATTTCCATGTTTTTGTTTTGCTTGTAGGCTGGGGTACCTGCCTATGGCCTGTCCAAGCTCCAAAGCATCCATTAAGTGCAATTACCTCTGTGAAAGTTAACCCTTCCAGTTCCACGTGGGGGGGGGGAGGGCTTGTCACCAGGTGACTCTGAAGGGACATCTCGCCCTTAGTCCCTTTTAGAGGTAAGGATCTATGGGGCTATTTCCTGGTCCCAAGGATCAAAGGCTTTCTGTGGAGAAATCGATGTGTTTGGCTCCTCTTTCTTTCCTCGATCGCTCTGGTCCTTTGCTGTCATCTTGAAATGCTTCCCCCCCTGGACAGACAGAACCAGCCCCTCCTGCAGCTTCTCAGGGGCTGCCTGAGAACAGCCTCCCTCCTGGGTCTCTCCAGCATTTATTAGATAGAACTGTAGACATTAAATCAGCAGAATTACTGCAAGGCTCCAGCCAAACTAGTGACTGGATCTATGCATTAATTTTCAAGTTCATTAGGGAACTGCTTAAATCTGGAACAGATGATGTTAGACAAGGAATGAAAAAACACAGTATAGGTATCAGGAAAAATATCTCTTAAATGCTGCTACAAAAGCATTTTTTAAAGAGTTTAGTAGCAGAATGCCAATGGGCATAAATGGATTTATATATTTTTTTTTTTAAAAAGCTACAAAACAGGTTAAGAATTTGGATTGAGTATGCTTAATCTTTCCATTATGTGCTCAGAAAACAGGATGGTTCCTTCTGTTGGCTACAAGTGAATACACTATGTGGATTGCTCATGGTGTTGTCTGATACATTCAATTAAAATAGATTTCTAAACTCAGTGGACTGGTTATAGAAACATACCAGTACATACTGTGATGGGGCTGGGCTGCGGGGGGGTGATATATGAATGCACAAAGAGAAGGACATGTCCATATGGAGAATGTGTCAGAGACATTTTTTTTTGGAAGGTGAAAATTATTTTTTTTTTTTACATAATGTTTGTGAAACTAAAGCACTCCAGTCACATAACACTTCAGAAGATGAAATGGCTTCTGTATATAATATTTTCTGAGAATGAGGTAGTTCAGATCCATCCTTGAGTTTTGAGGACAGGTTGGCTACCTTGACAAATGGAGAGAGTCAGGGGGGTTTATTTTAAATTCAATGTGGGTCTTTTGTGGTGTGGTTTTTTTTTTTTTATAGATGTCTATACTGTATAGATTTCAATTCCCATATTAGCTTTGCAGATCAGGAAGAGCCACTGTACTTGGGAGCTTGATCTCCTGCAGAACCGTCAACACTTGCTCCCCTTTGGGTAGAGGTCTGCTTTGAATGACTCTCTCAGTGAGTTACATCAAGAGTTTGACATGGATGGGACACGTGTAGCTATGTAATGCTGTCCGTGTCCCCACTGGTGAAGAGCAGTGTGGTGTGCTGAGACACCTTCCTGGGGATGGAGACCTTGGCACCAGCCTGTAGATACTTGTGTTCTAAGAGTGGAAGAGAGAAGGTCTACCTGCTGCCTTCCCCTCTATGAAGCTTAACCCAGCTATATTCAGTTCACTGGGCTGCTCCAGCCTTTCCTGGATAAAAACTTTCTAAGTTCCCATAAATCCATATCGTATATTCTGTATTAACCCAGTGATGTGCTAATGCAGCTATGATCAATCTACGATGGATAGAAAGTCACTCGGCTTCTGATGGTCACTTCAGCATTACAGTGGTGGTGATATCCATGATGGGACTCTGGTTATACAAATATAAAAGAAACCTCAACCTTCTGAGAGTCTCTAACATATTTTTATATGTTCTAGAATGTTTATGTTTATACGTTGCTAGTCCCAGAAGACAAATTTATGAGTATCTTACTATCTGGTCTTTTTATTTTCTTTCTTTTTTTTTTTTTTTTTAAGCTTTGTTTCCTGAAAGATCTTTTTTGAAAGTGGAAACAGAAATCAAGAGTAGAATAAAAAGAGCACTTAATAAAGTAAATAGTGACTGGGTTGCAGTGCACCTCCTGTGGGAAGGAGCACTGTCTGCAGCACTTACACCGGGGTGACCGAGGTGACGTTGTTCAAGATGTGTTTTGCTCCTCTGAAATGTTGAGAGTGCTTTCCCATGCCTCCACCACACTTGTATTTCCCTAGTTCTGGGACAAATGCATAATGTCAGATTTAATCTGAGATAAGTAATAGTTCCCCAGGGCAAGTGGGAAGATGTCTCACTGTATAGTTGCCTGAAAAGATTATGTGGGACAGGAAATCTCTAAAACTGAATTTAAAAGCCTTCAGACTACCTCCAGGTGATCCCTGAGGTGTTCACAGCTCTGGTCACCCATGTGAGAAATGCAGCGGATGCTGGCACAGAGGTACAGGCTCTGCCACTCTATGTCCAGCTGAAAATAGAACCCAGAGGACTGCCCTCCCTTTTGTCCTCATATCGTGTGGAATAAATGGGCCTGAATTAGATGGACTATTGCTGCGTGCTCTCCCCCACTCAACTGCAGAGTACTCCCTGCCCAGAAAATTTGACACAGCAACTGGATAAGAAAAGAAAAATAAATACCCTTGCTGTATGCACTGCTGCGGTGGAGTGCAGATCTCCTTCTTTTGTAAGAAATATACCTGTTTAGCAGGAGACTTATTCCAGCAATAAGTCAATTCAATAATAATTCAATCATTCCAATAAAATCCAATCATTCCCATTTTGTCCAGCTCTGGGCTGTCCCAGTGCTCTCCCTTGTTCTTGCTGTTGCCCAGTGGGAGTTGTCATCACGCTCCCATGATCAAACATCTGAGACTTGTGGGTCTCAGCAGAAAAAAATCCCCAAACCACTCCTCGGTTACAGAGAGATTTACCAAGGCTTTGTGCTAGAAACAGCAAATGAAACATTGCCATTTATTGGTGAGTGGGAGGAAAAGTGTCACTGTTCCCGGGTCACTTCTGCTTAGACTACAGCAATCTTTCACATTAAGGTATTCTTGGAAAATATGTTTCACTTCAAGAAGCAATTTTTGTCATATTTTGCTCATTAAGTTGTTCACAAAAAATTAACAAATGAAGCTATTTGCCAGAAAAACTGTGCAGCTGGTGTTCTCGAATGCTAGTCTATGCTGCCGGAGGACACCATATTGCTAACTGCTCATAGACTGCTTTGAATGCTACCTCCTTCCCAGCAGCACGTGGGCTCTCGCTGAGCTTCTCCTGAATGCTTCCCTTATTCTATTTTTTTCTTTCCCTTTTTTAGATCTGCTTATGGAGCTTATGCCTCCCTTCCTGATAATTGCGTATAGATGCTTCCCTGCATCTGAGAGGAACATATGGTTCAGGATTCAAGGTATAATGACAAGAGCCCTCCTATAGGGAAGGGAACATCTGCTGGCTCCTATGGGTTGTCATCAACCCTACGGAGGCATCACTGTTGGTGGCGTGTCACAAAAACTGGTAAATTTATGTCCTGGGGCAAGGGACTCAATGTAGGACTTAATGGTTGTGTTTGCACCCAATGGAACTCTGCAGTGGGTGGCCATAACCTCAGTATTTGGAGGGGAATGGAGCCCATTGATGGGAAAATGATGCTCCCATGGGCTGGCCTGGGAAGTGTCACCTGAGTGCCACCAGGCTTGGCCTGACCTGGAAAGACCTGAATTCTTCCCCTGTGTCTATGGGGATCTCATGGGCAGCTACAGGTATGTGAGGTTTCACAATGCCAAAAAAAGCACCCCAGGTAAAGTTTTCCTAATTTTTATGGGAAGGATCATACAACTATATGACATAATTTAGGAGGCCACTTCCCATCCTATGTTCCTACCCCATACAAGGGCAGAGTTTTCATACTTTGCTGTAGGTGTCCCAGTCTCTGCCTCACCACAGGAGGATAAGAAAAACTGGAGAAATAGATATTTCCAGTAAATACGATATTCCAATCTCACCTCCCCCCCCCCCCCCCCCCCCCCCCAAAAAAAAAAAGAAAAAAAAAAAGTGAGATGTATTAATAGAAGAATTCTCTGAGGATTTGAATATCATTAGGTGGTTCTGATGCAGTTAATCTTAGCATGCTGCATCTAATTTTGGAAACTAGACTGTAAAGAAAAAAAATATAAGGATATGGGAGAATCATAAACTAGCAGTAATAATAGGAGCTTAGAAAGTATTAGAGATCAGGAATGGTCAGAATAATTCACCATTCTTTGGTGAATTTCTAGTGTGGTGGTACATATGTCATGCACCTTGTGGAGTTTTCTTCTTCAACAGTTTTTAGAGTATGTGGCTGTGCTTGCAAATGGTGGCAGTAGGATGTGCTGAGATGTCACAGGCATTTGGCCAGGGGGTAGCTTCTGAATGATGGGAATTGGGTGGGGGGTTTATGTCACACAGCAACAGCACAAAACCCAGAATTTCACTGTCAAAGGTTGAAGAGAAGATGAAGGTGGTGTTCAACAGTAAGGGTGAAAGGAAGAGGGGAGGGTGAAATCTTAAGTTTCACTGATGTTGTCCTAAAACAAAGTGAAAATTACAGAGTAATGAAGGAAAAAAGTTTACTTTCTTTATGAAAGTTCTATTGAAAGCTCTTTTTTCATCATAGGTCTTCCTGGACCTCCATTTTAAAGCTAGAAATCTTGAAAGATATATTAGTTTGAACTACTGTCCATCTAATAAAAGAGGAAATACTCAGAATTATCAAATGTATTCAAAAAAACTGGAATGGATATATACATTTTACAAGCATAGGTTTTTATGGATCTTACCTTAAACCATTGTAAAAGTTTAAAGTATAGTAGTTATATGTACACTGATTTGCATTTTAGGCTGCATAAACTTTAATGATCTCCTTTGAACTTGATTTAATGCCTTTGATATTGACAGTAAGATATCTACCATGTTTCCTCCTTTATTGTTTTTTCGCCACCACTTGTGGTTTGACGCAGCAAAGCGATTCTGCAGCCTGATTCGGAAGTTCATTAATATTATCAAAGATTTGTGGGGGGATGGCAGAGATAATCTGAAGCCCATGCAGAAAAATCTGCTTTTAAAAGCAATAATTAACTTCAGTCCTTGCTCAGTTCAGGGTTTATCAGTAAGGTTGGGATGAATTGTTTTAAAATCTATTTTTAAAAGGCTCATAGTTTCATTATCAAAGCACTGATGACCTCCAACAAATTCAACAGTGTTCTGGTTCTTACCAGGGCTGCAGGGAGCTTTGATGAAGGTGCAGAGGAATGCACAGACCACAAAACTTACTGAAACTTGAGCTTTGAGGTGGTTTGGAGCAGTGAGGTTTCTGTTCTGTCCTATTTGTCACTTGTGTTCTTTGCCAGTGGACAGCTTAGAGTGTTTCCCCCCTGGCTGGAGCTGGTGAAGGCGCATGGAACTGCTCATGGAGTTGTTTAACTGTGGGTCAAGCAATGTTAGATGGAGGTGAGGTGGATCTGCAGTGCAGGAGAAGCACCCAAGGTGGGAGAAGAGTGTTTAGGGCTCCATGGTGGGTGCTGAATGAAGTTAAGGGATGCTGGAAGTCAAGGGCTGTACCTGTTTGTTTGGCACCATGTGGAAGGTCAGCTCTGCAGCTTGCCCAGCCCAGTGTTGGATGTACTTGTACAAGGAGAGGTGGGTTTGTGGATACAATTGCATGAAGTTCAACCAAGCCAAGTGCAGGGTCCTGCACCTGGGATATGGCAATCCTAGGCACAAATACAGGTTGGGCAGAGAATGGCAAGAAAGCAGTCCTGAGAAGAAGGACTTCGGGTTGTTGGTGGATGAGAAGCTCAACATGAGCTGGGAGTGTGCACTGGCAGCCCAGAGAGACAACCGTGCCCTGGGCTGCATCAAAAGCAGTGTGGCCAGCAGGTCTAAGGGGTGATTCTGCCCCTCTATTCTGCACTTGTGAGACCCCACCTGGAGCACTGTGTCCAGCTTTGGAGTCCTCAGCATAGGAAGGACATGGACCTGTTGGAATGAGTCCAGCGGAGGGCCATGAAGAAGATCAGAGGGATGGAGCACCTCTCCTATGAGGACAGGCTGAGAGAGCTGGGGGTGTTCAGCCTGGAGAAGAGAAGGCTCCGGGGAGACCTTATAGCAGCCTTTCAATATCTGCAGGGAGCTCCAGGAGAGCTGGGAAGGGACAGTTCATGAGGAAGTGCAGTGACAGGACAAGGGGCAACAGTTTTAAATTGGAAGAGGGGAGATCTAGGTTAGACACCAGAAAGAAATTCTTTACAGTGAGGGTGGTGAGAGCCTGGCCCAGGTTGCCCAGAGAAGCTGTGGCTGCCCCATCCCTGGAGGAGTTCAAGGCCAGGCTGGATGGGGCTTTGAGCAGCCTGGTCTGGTGGGAGGTGTCTCTGCCCAGGGCAGGGGGGTTGGAACTGGATGATCTTTAAGGTCCCTTACAATCCAAACCATTCTATGATCCCCAGGGAGACAGGGTCCCACCCCACACGCTGCTGGTGTGCCCTGCATGCCCATGGGGACTGGGCACCAAGGTGACTAGTGCAGGTGAGCATCACAGTGGCCCACCAAGAAGGCTGGTGGTACAGGGGACACTGGTTTGAGTGTGGTGATCCTCAAGAGTGACTTGTGCATGGAAATATCAATAATACATTAGAAATGACCAGTAAATATTCTGTGATATATTTTGATGAGACTGGAGCTGCTTTTACATGTAGTTTGTGTTTTGGAACTGCTGGGTAAGTGCCAGTGGAATGGTTGTTAAATTTAGGATTCCATTGTTTCACTGAAAACAGGCGCAGTGTGGACTTAAGCACTTCCCTGGGCACCATATTTCCATATTTTCTAGAACCCCATAGAGCTCATAATATATATCAAGCATTTTAAGTACTAACAAATCACTAAATTAGGAGTTTAGATAGCAGAACAGGTTTAGAAACTTAAAATTCACTTGCCAGTTCTGCTATAAACTTCTGTAAGACCTCACATAACTTCCAAATATCTATCTTTCCCGAGACAGTTCAATAGCATAAATAGGTATGAATATATGTTAACTCTTGGTCGGCACCTTCCAAGAGGGAGAGGTCAGGGAAGACCAGGCAGAGAAGGGCTGTAGCAGAGGTTTGCTCAGCTGAGGGAACTGATGGGCTCTGACCTGCTGGTTTTTAAGGCAAGATTTATTGACTCTGATGCTGTTCTTTGAGCCCTTTCATGACACAGAGCAGGGATTTACATGCTTTCAGCTGGCTGGAGTTAAAAACGAGAATGTCTCTTAAGGCTTAAATCTGGTTTCTGTTCAAAGGTTTTGAAGTATCAATGAGTCAGCCGGGTCTCTTGGTAAATAGTCTTGATGGTAATTATCTTGGTAATTGCAGTTGGATTGTTCAGAACAGGGGTTTTTTTTGCCTGAGATGATTCCTACAGTAATGTTTCCCCTCCTGGAAAATTAGGAGAGGGACAGGTAAGATGTCCCCCTTGTCTTTATTTCCCTTCCACCTGTGAAGAACGTAGCCCTGCATGGCTTGGATGCCAAGTGACTGGTGTTTTCTGCTGCAGGGTCATCCACACTTTCCTCCTCAGTATGGATTGAACAAGAACTTCACTTCTTTAACAAGCTGGGACGTGTGAACTCTTCAGAGACATTTTTTGTGTGGATTCCCACTTATTTTTCTGCTTGGTACAGGTGTAGTGATCAGACTTATTCCTTTAGGGTACTAGATCAACCCTTTTGACTGGTTCTGAGAGACCTGGCAATTCGGTCTTTTTTTGTTAGGATTTAGGACATGACACACACTTTTCACTAGAGCTGCTGGAAGCAGTTTTCCCTAAACTCTCCTGTACATTTCTCCAGGTGAAATGTGTCCAGATCTCTCCTGGGAGTTGTTAAAACTTTTCCCAATGAAGGGGCTACTGCGTGGAGAGGTTCCTCAGAAAAAATAGCTCATGTTATCATGCAATTAACAGCTGTGAGTTTCTCCATGTGAGGAGGGGGATAAAGGTGAGAAGTGATTTGGTTACTCTTTTGTGGGGGTTTTTTTGTTTGTTTTTGTGGGGTTTTTTTGGCAGGGGTGGGTGAGGGGGTGGCTGGTGGTTCAGGGCTGCTTCCTGATCTAGTTATTGTTATCTGCAATACCAACAATTAAGAGAGGAAGTGTTTTTGCCCATCACAATTAATTGCTATCTTCATGTAATCTTTGGACTTAACAGGAAGGCTGCCCTTGTCAAAAGTCAAAGCAAGCGTGGCTCTCGGTAGATGAGGAGGTAACTGATGTATCAGTAATGAATTAAATTAATTTTCACAAAATGAGCTGATGGCAGGATTTCCATGAATTAGTGTGGCTTTATGCTGGACCTGCTGTTACAGCACATATGAACTGTTTCCTTGCCGCTGAGCTGAAAATGAGTGTTGGCAGACAAGAAGAACCAGCTTTGTTGCAAGTATATCGCTAAATGCTGCATTAAAACAAGTTCCTAAAATGTCTAAGGAAATGGTTTATGAAAGTTGCTGATGAGTGATGCTTAATTAAACCACCGTGAGTTGTTTTTGACAGTATATTCAGACTCAAAACCCAGTTAACTGGCCCTGCTGAGTAGCTCTACTGAAACCAATACGACTATGGGGTTTGTGTGGGGTCTTTTTTGTTTTGGTTTGTGGTTGTTTTTTTCCCCCTCATTGGTTGGACTAGATGATCTTACAAGGTCTCTTCCAAACTAGGTGATTCTGTGATTATTTGCATGAATAACAATAGCAGAAGTCTCTATTTCCACAAAAAAAAAAAAAAAATTAGGAAAATATTGATTTTTTTTTAATTTTTTTTTTTGTGATCATAGTTGCCACAATCAAACTAAATTCAGGGTATAAAGATTTGATTTTTCTGTAATCAGATCTAAAAAAGTAAAATAGTGAAACATTGTTGGAAAGGGAGAGGTAATTGGGGGTCACATAAAGCACTCAAGTGCGCTCGACTCTGGAGGGACCGTGCTTCCTGCTGGTGACAATGCTGCTGCTGGGCTCAGGAGAAAGGACCACTCCAGGTGGGGAGCATGCTGCCATGCAGCCTTCTCGTGGGCAACAGTGGAGTATCAGTAATGCAAGAGTTGTTCCTGCTGTGGGTAGAAAATGCGGTGCAAACTGGGGCAGCCAGGTCATACAATGATGTAATGGTTCAGGTTAGAAGGAACCTTGAAGATCTTCTCATCTAATCTCCCTGCCATGGGTAGGGACACCTCCCACTAGACCAGGTTGCTCCAAGTTCAGAGGGTCTGGGGGCTGCCAAAGCTCTCCTCCATCCCTTTTCCACTGGGGAAAAGTGGAACCAGCCCATGTACCTTGGCCATGTCTCGGCTGGGCATTCGCTTACAAATACTTTTATTTTCTCCTAACTTCTTGTGCTGATGTTTTACATGTGCCAGTGCAGAGCTGGGATGTCCAAGCACTGAAAACCTTGGGCAATACTATAGATCAGAAGATTCTAGCAAAAGAGAAAAAAAACATCATTTTTGCTTTGCTTTTGTTCAGAGAACATTTTGAGCCTGCTGATATCGCAGCTCTGCAGCCTCGGGAGCTGAAAGCAGGAGCCAGCTGGGGACCAAGGAAGGTTATCCGTAAAAAAAACATGACACAAACGTTTTGGGAGGTGCAAAGGGAATTTTTAACATTATATTTTAAGAACTTTTCAATGTCATATCTTCACTCAGGCCATTTATTCTGTGCCACGCGGTCTGTTTAATTTCATTATTCTTTAACATTTTTCTATTAAATATACAATGATCATAAAAGTGAAAATAATATTGGAACCGAAACAGTTCTTATTGCTTTGATGTCCTCTAATTTTTTGCCCCAAATTACTTGTCTTGTAGGAAACTTCTGAAATTATGTTTTCCTCTCTGATTAGTATTCCTCTTTTCATTCCTTGCTTTTTTTCAGGATTTCCCTTGGAACTGAAATTTCAAGCCACAGCTGGCTTTGCTAAAAATATGCTTGTTAAAACCTTTGGATTTCATTTAAATATATTATATGTTCAGTTGTCTCTGGGTGTGGGGATTTTCGGAAAAAAAAAATATTGGGAGAAATGGAAACTCTGTTGGGGACGCTCCTGCACTTCCACTCTTTGCTGTGGGGTGGGTGGGAAGGAGCAGGGTGAACCCAGAAGGCATTTCAGCCCAGGATAATGAGTTTAGCCAGCAGGGAGGCATCAAACCAGGTGGAAAAAGTTAAGGAAAAAAGGCTGAGCTGATCATGAAAAAGTGGAGGCAAGATGATGCTGGGTTCATGGTTCTTGGGGTACATCGGGAAGGTTGAAAGTTGAACAAGTTCAGCTTTTGGGTCTGTCTGTCCCAGGTGGGCTTGGGCAGAACCCTCCATCCTCTGGGAGCTTCACTGCAGCAGGAGAATCCCTAGATTCCATAGAAACCACTGTGGCTGAGCCCTGGGTAGACTCAGGCAGAGCCCTCCATCCTCTGGGAGCTCCACTGCAGTGAGAACATCCCTAGATCCCATAGAAACCACTGGAAAACACAGCTGGGGATGCTGTGGATCAGAAACTTGCAGATTCCCACCAACATCCCCATAAATACCCTCCTGGGTTTGGTGTCTCCTCCTCAGCGTGCAACTTCTTTGCTACCTAGAAACGGTGAAAAACATTTCTATGCATTACCATATGTTTGTGTTGAAGCATCTGTGTTTGGGCAGTTAAATATTTATTGAACACAATGTCTGTTGTGCAGTTTTGTTGTCTGTAAGGGAAGAGCGTGGATGGGGCTCTCCAAACAGGAGCATATTCCGAAGTGATGAGGTCCTAAATGAAAGCACGAACTCCTCTGAATGCAGTAGCCACAGGGAATTTTCTTCATGCTTATAATTAGATATGAATTCCTTACATTTTTGATCTCTGGAAGGGCTGGAGAATATCTGCCAGTAAATACCATGGGTTTTGGTGATGTCTTGATTCTGATTGCTCACAGGCTTTCTGGGCTGGAAGAAAATATCTGCAATTTACTTGCAGATGATTTAAAAAAAAAAAAAAACACAACAAAAATCCAACAACTTTATAGAACTGTAAATAACACTGGGGTTGGGTCAGATGGACATGGACCAGACCATGAGATAATGGTTTGAAAAAAACATTATTTTAACACAGACAAATGGAGAGATGTCTCTTGAGCAGCCAAAATAGCTGACATTTATGTGAGGGATGGAGATCTGGAAACCTGTGGGATTGTAGCAGAGGCTTCAAAGTGAGCTCTCAATAAGATGCTGAAAGCAGAAGGGCAGATGCAATTGCTGGAGGTGCTAGTGATGAATATGGGGCAGGAGGAGGGGCTGACCGTGGGTTTGGGATGAAATATCTCCACCCAAAATTGCTAATCCTCAATATCATGCATGAAAATCTGTATATGTTGATAACCCCAATCACCTTTCTCCTGCTTGGAGCTTCAGCCAATGAGCCATTCTTGACAATGCTCACCATGGGTGGAGAGCACGGAGGCCTGTAAGCCCATAGGAGAGGTCCTTCGCCACCTTTTTACATTTCACAGAGCAGCAATAAAGCTTTTCTTTTAAATGAGGAATAGCAAGACTGGAAATGCTTTGGTTTAATGTGTTAGCAAGCCATGCAGGTAAAATGCACTGAAAATTCAGATAAGAGAAATAAAAAAAAAAAAGGAAAAAAAAAAAAAAACACCCCAAAGGTGATCCAGGGAGGGTGTGGAGTACCCTTCTCTGGAGATCTTCAAGCCCCACCTGGATGCTCCTGAGTGATGTGCTCTGGGCATTCCTGCTTTGGCAGGGGAGTTGGACTGGAGGATCTCTAGAGGTCCCTTCCAACTCTGACAATTCCATGATTTGAACTATTTTGTGAGTGTAGTGTCAATAAACTGCTAAAAATGCTTTGATATTTACCCTCATGGCTCTATTAAGTGATTATTATTGCAAGCACACTTTCTACTAGTCAGATGAAGGAATATATGCCATTAAGAAGTTAACTCTAATTTCCAATATAATATTGTCATTAAATTTCTGTAAATTAAAATGGGACTCCCTCAGGATTTTAAAGAGATTGTATGTCAAAGTGAAGATACTGCAGTGAATAAAACCTGCATCTGTTTAGTTGATATCATCAGGCTCTTAAAATTGAAATCTCTGCCATAATTCTACATAGTTTCTATTTCTTTGGAATATTTTATATTTTGTGTATGTAGCAAGAAATCATTAGGCAATGGTTAAGAACAGGTAGAATCTTTATGGAAGTATTTAGAGAAGATGATCTTCTGATCCCATGGGGACGAATCCTGCCTCTGCCAGGATCTCCAGGTTTTGGAGAAGGGGCCACAGAGCTTGCCCCAGTTGTAGAGAAAAGAGGAGACCTAGAGAGGAGATGCCTGGGGGATGCGTATTTTCCTGCTGTGGCTCTTCATGGTGTGAGAGGCACTGATTTGTCAGTTCTCAAGACTTCTGAATATTTAAAGTACAGTGGAGTGAGATGAAATTCACCTAAGATCTTCCTGTGTCATAATCTATTGGGAGTGTGTCAGTCCAGTGCCACAAACTTCTCCCAGAAATACTCCAGTTGTCTGTTTCTTTGGAAAGTGTACACACGTCTGGGAACACCACAAATAGCATAACAAAGAGAATTAGTGTATTTTTATCTTTTCTCAGCACATTTTCTGTACTGCTTTGGAAATGTATTGTCTGCCTTCAGCTGGAAACTGTACATATGTTAGAAGAAAAAGGCAAATCCATCTGTGTATAACTCATGTCAATGCTGCTACTGACATGAGAAACCCAAGTTATGCAGACAAACACAGCTGGGCTGCTGTGAAATATTCCACTTTATGGTACTCCAAAAATTTGGCCTGGAATTATGTAAATGCTGCCTTTCATACACTAAGGGTCTAAATATTTCAGGGGGCTGCAGTCCCCATGTTCACAATTTGGAATATAGCTGTCCAAGACTCACTTCTGACTGATGGAAGTTCTGTCAAGCTGTGAAGAGGCAGCACCATCAGACAAAATCTGGAGATCAAATGTTTTAATTAGCAGACTCCAGATCCCTGCTGTTTTGCACTCAAACTCTTATCGATGTGAGCAGCTGGGAAACAAGGCTAGACCCAGATATGGACCTTATATGCAGAGAGAAACGTTTGTCCTGTAGCTTTGGCAATACCTGGGATGTAGTAGCTCAGAAAGTTGTGCAACTTTTCCATGTCTCTCATTCCTTGATGGGGAGGATGGTCCTTTCCTTCACTCTGTGTTGTCTGTTCTCATCTTGACTTAGAAGACCACCAGGACAGAGGGGTCAGGTTGTTGTGCCTTTGTCTCCTAGAATAGGAATGCTCTCCAAATGAGACACAGCTCTCAAGGGTCGCCTGTGAGTCAACCTGGGAGGGCTCTTGTCAACTCCAAAACCTCTGGAGGCAGAGTAAGAATGAATAATGAATTGGTTCATCAGAAGACTGCGTATGGAGTCAGAGACCTCCGAGATCACAGCAGACATCTGTAAAGTGACTCTCATCTTCCTACAGTGTCTGGACCTAATTGGAGAGGGAGGTCAGAGAGGGCTGAGTTAGGAGGGTAATTTTTGAATATACAACTCTGTACTTGCTTTACTCTTGTGTTTTGGGACTTTATTATCAGAATTCAACAACGGAATTACATCCTTATTAATTTAAGCACATTGTGTGGGAGGAGATGAGATGATTGTCTGTCTTTGTGGGTGATGGGAGAACTCCTGATATGGTGTGCTTGTGGCACCCCCCGACAGCAGAGCAGCTGGTGGGGAACACACGAGGTCTCCCTTCCAGCTTCAGGAGGGTTTCTGTTTCTGTCTGCAGCCCTTGCCTCGGGTGTAGGGAACAGTGGACCTGGTTAAAAATGGACTGTGGTTTTAAGTGATATAAGGTTCTGTAGGATTTTTGAAACATTATATTGTTAACAACGCATCCTTCATTCACTTCTCCAGTCAACACACAGCCCAAGTCGGGGGGGTCCACAGTCACCTCCGTGGAGATCCCCAGAATAGAGCCAGGAAGAATGCCGGGGGCATCGGTCATGGGTGTTGAAGTTGTGAATGGTCTGCTTAGAGTCACAGTGGAACAAGGTCCTTGCCACCCAGACCTGCTTCAGGAGGGTGCTGAGATGTTGGGGTGTGCAGCTTCAGTGCTGGCTGGGGCAGCAAAGAGGATCCTCCCAGACAGAGCCTTGGGGGGAAAGGGGGATAGGATGTGGAGCCACCACCTTGGAATTGCTCTTATAGTCAGATCTAATTTTTAATTGAACATGAGCCTTTTTTCACTTGAAATACAAAACCAAGAAGCTATCGGCTGGGTTTGAAAAGCAGATGTAAGGAAGCAAAGTAATAACATCAGCTAGCCGTATTTGGGCTGATTTCCCCAGATTTAGAGCTTGCTAGAGCTAGGGTTTGAGGTCCCAGGTGACCCATGCCCCAGAGCTTATGTCCTGGTGCTGGAGCTGGGGAAGCTGGTCTGCTGGAACCCTCCTTACCGGGGCCCTCTCTGTGTGCAAATACCTCCCGCGGGCCTTCTGCAACCTAATGCTCTGATAATTGAATTGATTAGGATGTCTACTGATTAGCCTCCTGCTAATGAAGTGTTGGTTGATGCTACAGCAGTTTCTGACACTCAGAACTTTTCTCAAGCACAGCTTCTTCCCAGACAGCTCCATCTACAGCAGACAGCTCATTCCTGCCGCCCAAAAGCACCTTTGCTGGGTGAAGTGATGCCAAACTACCTTGATGGCTTCACCTGTCACCACTTGGGGGAGAAAATGTAAAATATATACTGTAGATTATCACAGATGGGTATATAAGCGCAGTGTTCCACAGCTGCAGCTTCCATCCCACCCTAAGAGAGTGCAGGACTAACTTGGACAGATGCTTCCTCACAGCTTGTGATTTGCAGAGCATGTTTGCATTTATGGCTGGGAAGAAACGTGCAGGATGCCTATCCCCAGTGTGCTGTCAGCTCAAACATACCCAAAGACGCCTGACTGGCACGTTCTCAGCTGTGATTTCCCTCTTGTGATACCTTCACTCCAAGGGTGCAAACCCAGTGTCATCCCCAGCAGGACAGGGGTGGGGGAGGTACCCCATTTGTATGTTTTAGAGATAGATGGCTTGATCTCCACATTAAATATGCTCATACCCACTTGTTTATGAAAAATGAATTCTTCCTGTGTAGTTGGCAGAGGAATTAGAAACCAGCTTCTCGGAGGCAAAAATGAGGAATGGTTTAATTCTTTTTTTCCTAGTGGAAGAAGTTAAAAATGGAAATGGAAGCTACAGTATATTTTTTTTCCCAATTATGAATGTTTAAGCTGTTTACGAGGCAAGATGACAACAAAGTTTCTTTCCATTTAATGAGCTAAAGATAACTGTAATTGGTATATGAGTCAGTCTGTGGAGCCATTAAAACAAGGGTATTGCACCTGCATTTTTAATGGTCCACAATGTGGTGGCGATAAGGATGGCTTTCTGTGCATTTTTATAGGTTCATGGGCATCAGCCTGATAATGCAGTTACCTGCATTTTTAATTTAAAATGAATACTTGAGTTTATCCCTATCCAGCAGAAATTTCAATTGCTTTTATAACTCTCACAGAATCACTGGATCTGAAACAGGACTAGAAGGATGAGGTTTTGCTGCAGAGGACAGATGTGAGTCTGTGTATAAAGCAAAGGATGCACTTGAACAGTTAGCTGAACTTAGTTTTAAAGATGGGCTTATTAAACAGTCTTTACTCTTCATGTTTTTAGATAATATGAGGTGTTAAAAGTCTGCATGATTCAAACTTTATAATGTCTGTAAAAGGCATGCTTGTAACAGAACAAAAAGGTCCTTGAGGTTTATGTCCTCAAAAGAGAATTAACTTTAAAGCACACATTGTATGTGGATCACCAGAATCCTAAATTTAGGCGCTTCCTAAATATTTCTTCACGTTTATTTTATGTTTTCCATCTCTGATCTGGAATATGGGATATATTAAGAGGATGACTCCCTTTGCCCAGGGGGATCCTCATGCTGCTGATGCCAGCCGTGGCACTGCTCCCACTGGTCCAGGGAGAGCCTCGGTCGAGGTGGGAGGTGGCTGGGGATGGAGTAGGAGAACTTTCCCTGAGGACACCCACATGGTCAGCGTTGGCAGATCTGCTGTGGCAGCCCCTGTGAGCTGGTGATGAGAGAGGAGTTCGTAAAAGGCACCGCAAAGGGGCTAATTAAGGTGAGCAATTTCCCTTTGTTTCCATTCCTCACAGCAGCCTAATTGGAAGGCAGAGGCATTTTCACTTGAAGAAGGATTAATTTTAACTGATAAATGCCCCAGTCTCCAATAATTTTCTGTAGACTGCTGCAGTGACATTATTCAGCGAGGAGACGGCTCAGACTGCAGCCCAGCAAGGCACTTACACGTGAATTGGAGTTTCAACATCCCAGTAGCTTGATTAATAAGAAATACTTAAGTTAGTAGAAGTTGAAGAAGCTTCTTGGCTCCGAGTTTTGCTCTGCTAATCCTCAGTTGACTTCTCCAGAGGTGTGCAGAAAAGCAGTGTCCTCCTTCAGGAACCGTTAACAGATATGGTTAACGGTGGATCTAGATGATGCAGAAGAGGCATCAAAATGCCCTTGTGCTCCTGTTAATAGGTGAAGAAACTGCTTCTGGTCCTGCTCATGAACAACATGAGCATCTTCTCACATGGGTTAGAGTTAGTGGCTTTTGGGGACACACACATCCACGGGGAGCTGTGCCATCCACTCTGCCCCCTGGCCTGCAGCAGGTGTTGGCTTCGGGATGCATCTCTGGTGCTTGGTCACCATGGGGCATCTGTTGCACGGAGGGAAACTGTCCTTCCCTTTACCCCTCAGCAGGGATCCCCTACAGCACGGGGGGCTGAAATAACTTGGTACTGCTGAACCGGTGGCTCTGACCTCACACAGAGCAGAAGGCAGGTGCCTTACAGCCAGGGGACTTTGTGGTGCTCCTAAAACGAATAAGGAATGGAGGCAAGGTGTGATGGTGAGCTCTTTCGGTGCTCTTCAAGATTTCTCTGGTTGCAAGGACTGGGGAGAGGAACAGCAGGGAGAGCCTTGTTCCCAGGGCCACCCCATCCCTCTGCTCAGACATAATGCACTGGCTGCACATCAGGAATGAATGAGGGGTAGAGCATGGTGTTTCCAGGCCATCTGCAAGATGAAATCCTCAGATATTTTACTGTTCCATCATCATCCCTGTGTGTTATGAGAAATCTTCATTTGCCTTTTTAAACTTTTATGTCATGCAGAGAAGGAAAAGCTTTTTGTTGTTTTACTGCCTGAGATTAGGCTTAGTATTTTAGAAGCTACAGTTCCCTTCATGAGCAGTTTCTGATTTATCCGACTGGTTTTGCAAGTGCCCAGTTCATTTGGGTAACTTGTGGCTCAGGGATGTGTAGTTAGAGAGTCTGTGCTAAACATGTTCTGTTACTGGTCTGTACTGGCACCTTCTGAACTTGTGAAGTGGGAAACCAGAGCAGCACTGCAGAACTGAGGTGGTGAGCGCTGGAGGCTGGAGAGGGTCTCTGGAGGTGTTGGGGGCATCTCCGGCTCACAGCAGGGGTGACAACAAAGCCATGCAGCCGCCCAGGGCTTCTCTAGTTGTGTCTTCAACAAGGATGGAGATCATCATTCAGCATTTTCTCCAAGGACAGAGAACCCACGTCTTCAGTGAGCTTCTTTACTGGCATTTGACCACCCTCAGGAGGAAGAATTTTCTTTCTAATATCTAAGAGGGTTTCTCTTACTGCAGCCTGTGCCTCTTACCTTTCCACCAAGAAGAGCCTGGCTCCATCCCCACTATGGGGCAGCCAAAGGATGCAACAAGCCCCTTTGCCTCCTTTCCTGGTGATACAACTGCCTTGGCCTCTCCTCTCCTGTCCTAGCTCCAGCCCCTGCTGACTCCATGGTCCCATGGAGCTTGTGCCAATGCACCAGACTGTCTTGTATACGGGGGACCAAACAGGACCAGTGCCCAGATGGGGTCTCACCAGTGCCAAAAAGAGGGGAGCATCCTCCCCGTCTTGTCCATATCTCTCCAGTTTGGCTACAAGGGTTGATCAGGCACAACTTCTATTTAGCAAATCCGTGCTGACTGTTCCATTGTCTATTTGTACTTCATGTGGCTGGACGTGTCTTTGGGGAGGGTCTGCTCCATCTGTCTCCCTTGGGATAGATGTTGCCTTTTGAAGAGATGCTCTGGTCAGTAAGCCTGCATGATGTGATATAACCAACTTAACTAAAATTTTGTTGGGACTTATCTTGTCCATTCTGCCCACTTCACCTTTTTTCCCCTCAGACAGAGATGATGTATGGACAGACTTTCCTTCCTGACTGAGTTGGATATTGATGCACCAAACTTTTGAAAAACATGATCATTTTTAATAGTCTGTGAGGCATTCAAGCTGTGTCCCTAGACTTGTCTGAAGCAACAAGCAAGGTCAAAAGTAACGTGCTGAAACTTCCAATAATGGAGCAATAAAGGAACCAGGTTTGTGCAAAAGGAGCAAGTAGCTAATTCCATGCTGCAATAACTGGAAATGCTGCACAATTCTTATAAGAACAAATACCTAAGATGCTTAAAATTTCTGGGCTTCCATGTGTTGAGCAATTTCTCAGTAATAGTTCTCCGTAAACTTGATCATTATGTGCAAAAGCTACTTAAAATTCTTCACTGTGTTGGGTAGTGCTTAAAAAATTAAAGAAAAAGAAAGAATTTGAAGAGTAAGGAAGGTAGGTAGGGGACAGAAGTCCTTTTTTTTCACTTAATTTTTTTTTCTGGAATCACTAAAAGTGATTTGACTTCAGATTTCCCAAGCTCAGATGGAAGCCATGGCAGAAAAGCCCTTCTCTGCCCTGCACACAGGCAGCTCTCAGAAAGGTTCCAGATGAATCCAAAATCAATTTTGCTTTTATATGCAAATCCTGATTATGGTTTTTAAAAGCAACAGACTGCAAGATGTGCATCTGTGAGCTGCAGGGGTTTCACCCCCTCACTTTCCCATTTCAATTGAGTTTCTAAGTGTGTGAGGAATTCCTTGGGTGGAATATGCTTGGATGAGGGTGCAGATTTCATCTGCCACCCAACTCATTGTGCTTTTGCTGGATGAGGTGACAAGGTGCCTAAATGGTACCAGTCCAAGATAACTAAACGGTACCAGTCCATGCTGTAAAATACAACACTTATTTGTTCAGTTATCTTTTTTTTTTTTATTACTTCTTTTCTTGAGACTGCACACCAGATTTGGTGGGAGTGCAGTGGTCCCAGAGCTGCAGTAGCAGCTGTAATGAAGGAGCTGGTACCAAAAAAATAAGATAAAGGAAATGTACTTCAGTCAACAGTGTGGTGGTACTCCTGACCCAGGGTGTCTTTCTAGTTCTGTCCTTGTAGAGACGCATCTTTCTCTTTAGTCTGAGAAGCATGGTTTTTTGGTCTTGTCCCCTATAAAGAATACTGTCCCTTATGTAATATGTGTTCATAACCTGTGGAACTCCATGCCCTTGGACATCAGAAAGGCTGGATAGATCTGGGAAAAAAGCAACCAAACAAAGCCCCAATCAGAAAAACCCCTAGCCCCCCAGAGATATGGACAGGCATTTCCAAGGTTTTTTTGTTTTCTTCTTCCTGGCTTTAAATGTAAAACTTGACTCTTTTTTTTTTTTTTTCCTTTTCATTTTTCTCTTAGTGAGAAGCTCATGGAAAAACTGTCTTCAGCAGTTTCCCATATAAGCACCGTACACAATTCCAGACCGGTTTGGCTGAAGGCGTGTGTTTGACAGAAAGGTGCAGTTGTAATTTCTCAGGCCTAGCCAGGGATGCCAAATAAATCTATATCTTCTTGACAATTATATCTTTACAGAAGCTTTTGAAAGAACAGCTAAAAAGTGAACTTATTGACAAGCCTTCTTATTAGAGGAATGCCCCTCCTCTAAGCCTTCTCTGCAAGGCCCAGCAATGCAGAATTTCACGACGGATCTCTCAGAAGCAATGTGGGAGGCTGGTTAGAAATAGCTTTTTTATTGGCAAATTTTTATTTTGGAGGAAATTCTTTAACAAAGCCTTAGCTTAAGTCATTTCACGGCAGATCTGTAAAAAGAGGTATGAAGCATATGTGATCTTTCACTTAAGTCAAGGCACTAAGTCGTTGGGCTTAAATGCTTTTACTGATGGCACATTAGGAGCAGCTCAGGAAGGTTTGCCAGAGGTGATGGACGCTCTGTTTCTGACAGCAAAGGGGAATGGTGGGGCAGGGAGGGAGGATGGCAGAAGGGCTCTTGGCTGGTCTGGAACTGCAGCACCTCCTGGGAAATCAATGACTGGTAAAAGGAAGTGGTGACTGGGAGAGAGAGGGGCTTATTAACAATTCCTTGGGGTAACACTACAAGGCAAACGGGAAGTTTTTCCAAAGTCAAATATGACATTAATTAACGTTACTTGTGATCTGGTTGCTCAGGAGAGCAAGAGCCCCCAGTGTTACTGCTGTTCCATGTTCGTGACTCCCCCGTAGCCAGGCTGTCAGAAAGAACAAATGTAGCTTAATTCAGTTTGCTATTTAGGACGTCTATATATAAACACAGGAATATAGGATGTGACCCTTGGGGGGACATTTATCCACTCCTCCTCTATTTGCCCTGCTTCTGGTAATTATGTTTTCCAAACAGGTGCTTATTCATTAAACTCTTCTTATAGTGAATGTCTGTAAATTCTGTAAAATATGTTTTCTGGTGTTTTGTTAGAGGCATTCTTAAACCTGTGCAGGCGACTATTACCTGCCAGCAGTATAGAAAGGCAGTTTTTCTGTGTCAAATGCTTTCAAATTTCCTGTGCTTTGAAGAGGACTCTGTTAGGGCTAAAGCCTTCTCGATGTCCTCTTGGGAGTTTCCCCACACAGCAATTTGGAATTTTCTGATTATTCTTAGCCCCAGTGAAGTTTCTTCAAGGTCTTATAGCAACTTAGCAAGGACTGAGCTGGAGAAAGGAGGAGGGAGTTCAGCTGCCCAGAGGAGCTTACAGAAATCACAGCCTCCAAGTTCTGCAGAAAACGAAATAAAACAACAGCAACAACAACAAAAAAAAGAGCAAAATCAATTCAAAGCTGGAAGAAAACCTGGCAGGATGCAGGCAGTGGTGAGCACCAGCCAGCAGCTGGCCTGTTGGCTGAGGAATATTGAAGCAACAATCAGACCCCTCAGAGAAGGGGCAATAGCTGAGCTGTCTGAATGACACAGCACTGGGGGGAAGAGCCGCCTGGGAATAGCAGAGGGAGGGCAAAGCAGAGGGAGGGAAGTCTGTTTTCCTGAGCAGGAAGCAGCAAATCAGAGAATCACAGAATGGTTTGGGTTGGAAGGGACCTCAGAGACCATCCAGTGCCACCCCCTGCCCTGGGCAGGG
>BJBW01005044.1:130183-143973 GCA_004320125.1 Scolopax mira
AGCCACAGCTTCTCTGGGCAACCTGGGACAGGCTCTCACCACAAGTTCTTCCCCACATCTCATCTCAATCTCCCCTCTTTCAGTTTAATTCTGTTCCCCCTTGTCCTATTGCTACATGCCCTTGTAAAGGTCCCTCCCCATCTCTCCTGGAGCCCCTCGAGGTACTGGAAGGGGCTGGAAGGTCTCCCTGGAGCTTTCTCTTCTCCAGGCTGAACCCCCACCAACTCTCTCAGCCCCCTCTCCCAGCAGAGGGGGTTCCAACCCTCTACCCCTTGCAGCAGAGGGAGGATGAGGTAGATGGAGTGATGCTATGAAGGTCTCTGACAGCGAGTGGGGGCAGAGAGCCACGGGGAGCCTGCAGCAGCCCATCAAACCAACATATAGCCCTGGCAAAGCAGACCCTGCTGATGTGCAGTGACACGGAATTTTGTGCAAAAGCAGTCAAATATATAACTCGCTCTATCTGTTTGCCTCAGCATTTCTGTAGCTTGAAATCCCATGCTCAAAAGGGAAAATCATACTCTATTTTTGATCTTTTTGAGCAGGATGATATCTGGGACTGTAAAATGCTAAAGAGGATTAGAGAGGTTGCAAGGATTTAAAAGAAGTAATAAAGGATTTCAGTTATTTATCTGTGTCACACCCAGGCTACATTTTCAGATGCAATAAACAATTGCTATTTGTTGAAGAGGACAGAAGAGAAAAGCAACTGCAGTTTAGTCATGAGCAGCATGAAGATGGGGCTACAGATAAAGCTATGGAAGAGCCACATGGTGATAGAGCCCTTGTAAAAGGCAGAAGGGAAAACAAATATGTGATAGTAATACTTCACTTTAGAAGAGCTATATAAAATGGAGTAAGGGATCAGATAATGCAGCAGAAATGCTTGTGGAAAGCAGATATCACATGGGATGCACCAGGCAGGAGCTCCAAGGGCCTCATGCCCATCACGGGGTGCTTTCAGGACACGTTCCCCTTTCCCGTCTCCTTCCAGCTCTGCCCCCACGAGAGCCTTGTGATTCAGAAGAAAGCAAAAATGAAGTGTATCCTTCCTAGAAGAGGAGAGCAGAGGAAAGCAGAAGCACTAGCTAATTAGTGTGGGTTTGCATCCAACAGGGCTCCAACATTTTCCAGGGAGCAAAAGGCGAGGGAACTAATAATAAAACTTATCTTATGGGGATGAGAATTGAGGGGTTCACACAGTAAAGTGGGACTCTTCCCTCATCTCCTGTCACACTGAAGCACTTTTTTTTTCTTTGTTTTTCTCTTTCCTACAGCTTTTTGTGTGGCAGCAAAATCAGTAATGTGCGATTGTGCCCCCAACAGCTCCTGCTTTTCTCCTTGGTCTCCAGCCAGTTTGCCTCTTAACCGTGAGCAGGCATCACAGTGTACTATCAAAAA
Organism: Scolopax mira; assembly: GCA_004320125.1. Classification (NCBI taxonomy): domain Eukaryota; kingdom Metazoa; phylum Chordata; class Aves; order Charadriiformes; family Scolopacidae; genus Scolopax; species Scolopax mira. The sequence continues at coordinate 131,585 of BJBW01005044.1, forward strand.
CATTGGCAGAGCACCAGGATGGGGTCATTCCTCCATCAGAGCAGGTGGGGACACTCCGAGTTGCCTATCGCAGCCCTGTTGCTGGAAGGGAGGGCATGAGCACCTCCTGCTGCTGACAAGGTGAGCATCCTCTGGCTTCTTTGTTTCTTCTGAAGATTGCTTCTTATTTTCCTTTTTTTTTTTTTTTCCCTATGTGACATGTTCTGAGATGATCCCTGCTCTAAAAGGTCTGCCAGAGTATTATTGTTTTGGGGTGCATATCTGAAATACTTCTGCTCTTGGGAGTTTTCACTGCTCCATGTTTGTATCTCCCTGTCTGAGTTGTTTTGGGAAGTTTGCATGACCACTGGCTGTTTGAGATACCCGTAAACTTGACAAGACTTTGTATCTCTAAGGAGATCTTAGCAAGGTGAAAGCACGATGCAGTTATCCCCATGCCAAAGACCAAGAAGATGCCTGTAGAATTAGGTCCTCCCTGCCCACTGGTGGTCTCACTGGCTGCCCACAGCCTGGGACAAGCAGGGCATGGCAGCAAAGAACAAAATTTGGCCCTTGGGTAGGGTGGACACAATGAGCTCCACCAGGCTTTGTGGAAACCTGGGGCCCAAAGGCTTTTTAGAGTTATTTGGGTGCTGCTTCATTCAGGAATGCCCAGTTAAACAGTTTGAATGGTTAATAGGTACTTTTAAAAGAGCCATTGGCACCAAGACTTGGAGTTGCAAATCAGCTTGTAAACACCTGTAAAACCTTAGCTTAAATTTCCCCCTTTTACCCAGAAAAGAAACAAGGGGAAATTTGCTGGGGGAGAGAGCTGAGCCCAATTCCCAAGTCCAGTGTAGAGCCTGGCCATGGGTGGGGAACACCCAAAGCTCCCCTGAAACCTCTAGCCTCTGAGCTGGGGCATCTCTGCAAAGATGATCATTACATTAAGTTTTCAAATGATAGAGAATCTGCTCCATATTAGGTTAGCTGCCTCGCAGCTTAATTAACTTTATTCCTACTCTGGATTTGTTTAGTTTCACCTTGCAGCCTTTGGCTCTCATTATGACTTTTTTTTTTTTGCTAAATTAAAGAGCTGCCTCGTATAAGAATCACCTCCCCGAGATGGCACTAAAGAACACGTGAAATTGGCTGTTACTCTTTCCTTGGATAAATTAAAAAGGTCAAGTGCCTGTAACCTGTCTCTCTGTATAAAAGCAGCTGTGCAGGCTTCACATCACCCTCACGAGCTTCTGGACTTGGTCAGGTTGAATCCTGGTGCTCCAGGGCTGAACGCAGGGTCTTGGTAATGCACCTCCCTCAGCATCCCCCGCTTCCATCTCTCTCCAGACGTGGCCACCCTGTCCCATCTGGCACACACCAGTGCTTTGTATTCACCCTGCTGCTTCGGGTCTTCTGAGGATCACAGCTCCCTGGGAAAAAAGAAAACAAAAAAAAAAACCACCCAACCAAAAAACCAGCATCATGAATAAACATCATGAATAATTTTCTGAGAAAAGCATAACTTTATCCCTGACTGTAAGAAGAGGGGCAGGATGAGAGCACTGATTAGAATATTTATGCAAACCAGTCTTGATGAGATCCGTCTTGACAAAATAGTCATAGGTCGATCCATTTTAATTTCATGTAAATGCCTTGTTTTCCAGAGAGGTTCAGTGCAGTTAATTGCTGATGCTGACCCGTGTCCTCTACCTCTGCAGACCTTCTCTCAGGTTAAGGGGTGCAAGGGTTCCTTCCTGGTGAAGGAAAGGAGGAGAACAACTCCTGTGCCCGTGCAGGGCTCTCAGCTGCAGCCTGTGGGTCCCTGGGACCTAGAATCATAGAACCGTTGAGGTTGGAAGGGACCTTTCAGATCACTGAGTCCAACCATCAGCCCAGCACTGCCAAAGCCACCACTAACCCATGTCCCTCAACACCACGTCTGCCCAGCTTTTAAGCTCCTCCAGGGATGGGGACTCCACCACTACCCTGGGCAGCCTGTACCAGTGTTTGACAACCTTTTTGGCGTAGAAATATTTCCTCATATCCATCCTAAACCTCCCCTGGTGCAACTTCAAGGCATTTCCTCTTGTCCCATCGCCTGTTCCTTGGGAGAAGAGACCAATCCCCCCTGGCTACACCCTCCTTTCAAGAAGCTGTAGAGACTTGGTGGTGTTGAGCAGGACAGTTGTCTTGGCTGATGCTTGGGAAAGCACTTTTAATATCAGTGTCTGGTGGGTTTGGGAGCATGAGAGGGATATTTCTGTTTGTTCTCTCCTCTAAGGGGTTGATTTCGTTTTGGGCACCTTTGAGGCTTTTGCTCAGCAAAACTTTTGAGGTTGATAGGAACCTATCTTTGATAACCCTCATGAAAAGCATGACAGACTCTTCGGGCAGAACCAGGAGGGTCCTGCAGGAAGGATCAGTGTTGTGGTGGGTGCCCGGGCTGTCCCCAGGGTGTGGGGATGGCGCTGTGTGTCTGGTCCCTGGGTGGCAGTTCTCATCCATCAGCACACATGTGTGGCACTGGCACTGGGGAAGCAATTCCCTGCATCCCACCACAGAGAAGTGACCCGTGGTCTGCTTCTGCCGGCATAAATGCAGGTTCCGTGTGTGAGTGGGTTTCAGTGGTGTTTGCTGGGTGAGGAGAGGGTGTAATTGCAGGGGCCCGAGCAGACAAAAGTGCCTCTGCAGTTTTCTCTGTCATCTGTGCCCATTAAAGTCTGTGATGTGAAGAAAACACAGACACGTTAATTGTTTCTGCCAAGTGTGCAATGTTGAGGTTTCCCTTCCGTAACCACAGGCTGCCGAAATCTTCCTGCTCGGAGGGCAGACCTGCTGGTAGGTGGGAGACAGGATCCCTCTCCAAAGCTGGAATGTCTGCCTGGCTTCTGATCCTGTGGTTTTGGATGATTTTTTGCTAGCTGTAAAAAAAAAAAAAAAAAATCAAACGCACAACACTAAACATTTTTAAACCTGTCATGTCCCTGATTCAGTAAAATTTTGTAGTGAAGGATTAGAAGTAATTATGTTTTATGGAAAATAATTGTTTTGTTGCCCTGAGTTTGTCACCTTTTTGATTAAATGATTTTCTCGTTTATTTGCACTCCCTCACTTATTTTCTTCCTGTTCTTCAGGCTCATTTTCAGGTTGTTATTCTCATGACTAGGACATTTTATATTCTGGTAGTGGCAGGTGTCCCAATCAAAGTCTGGCCCTGAGAGAACACCCATAGGTTTAATAATTTATAGTTTAAAGATCTGAAGGAAAGTAATCTTTATTTGGAAATAGGCAAGAAGAGTGAGTGTGGAAGACGATGGTATCTGCCTTTTCAGGTACTTAGTCACTGGAGATAAACATACAAAAATAAACATGGACAAATGAATATGTGTGAGGAGGGCTGTACCATCATGGAGATGAACTGTCTGCGTTACCTTTGGCCATCACAGCTCCTCGTAGAGGCAAAGTTGAGCAGAAGTGTCAATACGAGGTTGTGTCTGAGCACTCTGCTTCGTGTCTTGTGCCTGAAAGACCAAGGGGTCTCATGCTGCCTGAAGGACTCTGTCATGGAGAGGTTCCCTCTTTGTACTCCCTCTGTTTTTCTGTCTTTTCTGTCTTTTTCTGAGAGCCTTTTCAGATCTCTAGTTATTTCTACTCAAATCCCTGACTCTTCTTAGCAAGGGGAACATGCAGGTAGAGTGATGAGGGCAGGACACGGTGATGGGTTGAGGGTACTGCATTAATTTTCATGAAGTCAATGATCATTTATGATAAGAAAACAGCACTCTTTACACTCACTCTGATCTCTTTGGTGTCTGTGCAGGGCACCTGAGAGTTGAGGGGGGGGGGGTGTCAGCCTGGAGAAGAGAAGGCTCAAGGGAGACCTTAGAGCCCCTTCCAGTCCCTCAAGGGGCTCCAGGAGGAGGGACTCTTGATCAGGGAGGGGAGCCATAGGAGGAGGGGGAAGGGTTTGACACTGAAAGAGGGGAGATTGAGCTGAGATCTGGGGAAGAACTTCTTTGTGTGAGGGTGGTGAGAGCCTGGCCCAGGTTGGCCAGAGAAGCTGTGGCTGCCCCATCCCTGGAGGAGTTCAAGGGCAGGTTGGAGGGGGCTTGGAGCAACCTGATCTGGTGGGAGGTGTCCCTGCCCAGGGCAGGAGGGCTGGAACTGGAACTTCCAACCCAAATCATTCTATGGTGCTCTAGAACCTTGCTCTGGATGGGCATTCCCTGCCCTGCCAAAGGCAGGGTTCTGCAGCAGGAGCAGTTTTGTAGCCCCCACAGCCCCTGAAGCCCAGGGCATGGACCTGAACAGAGCCTTGCTCTCATCCCATGGAATTTCTCACATCCAGGTCTGCTGTGTTCCTGGTTATTGTAACTTATACTTTAAATAGGCAAAGTAACAGAAATGTCCAACAAGCTAGAAACGTGATAAAAAGAGAGTAAATCTGCTAGGGAAAAAATATATACCTTATTTCCTCTCCATAATAAATTAGCTGGGAAAACGCTGAGTCAATAAAGTTCACTTTCAGCAAGCATCCTTCTTTCTGTTGAGGTGATATATTGCTTGTATGTTAATTGGGCCTCTAATTGTTCTCTCTGAGCTGCAGAGTCTGCCTTTTAAATTCTGCTAGACAGACTGTCTGCCATTTCTTTGCCTCTTTATGCCTTTCTTTTAGAGGAATAGTAACTGAAAAAAGGCCAGAAATATTCAATATGTGCAGAGGAGCTCTGCCATGTGTCAGGGGGTGAGGGCCCCACTACAGGCAGGGCTTCATGCCCACTTTTTGGCATTCTTCTGCCAGGTGTCTGGAACCCTCGTTCTCTGTTATTTTCCATCCCATTTTTGTAAAGGTAGAAAAAATAAGTGGTTCCCGTTTTGCACTAGTATTCCCAGTGCATTTTCAGCTATATAATGAAGCAGAAAAAAGCTTGGCAGGAGTTTAGTTTCTCTGCTAATTAAGATTAAAAGTGGAAGTGGTCCATTACAGGGAAAGCAACTCTTAATGAAAATTTAGGAAGAGTTGAGAAAGAAGGCAAAAATTCACTTTGCTTAAAGAATCAGAAGCAATGCGGTGCCCTCCTAGAGGTACATGGTATTTTGTTGTGTGATATCTATGATAAATATTGAAAATGAGACCTGTTGCCAGTCAGAGTTCACTGTGTGCAGCCTGGGATCGCAGTTTTGTGTGTTCTTTGGCTTCTCAGATTCCTTAGGGATTTTCACAGTAAACTCAAGGTGTTGATTTTGGGCTTGGTGGGAAGTGCAGCAGCAGAGTTAGCAAAAGGTTGCGTGATTCATCCCTCAGAAAAACAAACATGGAGTTTTAGAGCTCAAAGAAGAAGGTGAATACAGTTTTACCTCCATTAGAGGTGTTGATTTAGCCTTCTGTGTGTGGCCAGCCAGCTGAAGGCTGTCCCCGCTCCTCACTGGACATTGGGCTAAATGAGGAGGGGAAGTTCAGCCATGCAAAGGGAAGGCCGTCTTAGATTCATCCCTATAGAATCATAGAATCTTAGAATTGTCCAGGTTGGAAGGGACCTTTCAGATCATTGAGTCCAACCATCAACCCAGCACTGCCAAAGCCACCACTGACCCATGTCCCTCAGCACCGCGTCTGCCCGGCTTTTAAATACCTCCAGGGATGGGGACTCCACCACTGCCCTGGGCAGCCTGATGACCCTTTCAGTATCTGTGCAGGATACTGATCTTGCAGGATCTAATTTTGCATTAGATTAGATGGTCATTCAAACCTTCATGTGGCTGTTGTGAGGGGAGGAATGGGAGGTACATGGAGCTGTCTGGCAAGTCTTCCTTCCAAACAGAGGGTTCCCCATGGGATAACGCTGGGAATGCTACAGCCCTACAAAAATAGGGGAAATTACATGTGAGGGGTTTGGTCATGACTTAAAGGACTTTGGGGATTTTCTCAACAGATGGAAGGAAATCTGACTGCAGTGTGATCCAGAGAGAAGAGGAGGAAAGAGATCTGTGAGTTTAGACAAAGTATTTGAACTTCTTAGAGAAACGTGAAAGACATATATATATATGATGGGTGGTTGCCATAACATGCACTATATCATCAGTTGTGTGAACTCTCTCTGTCTGGATTGACCTAAATGTTCAGTAACAAAATGTTATATTTCAGTCCTGTACTCTCCAAAAATCAGCTCTGGATCTGTATCCATGGATTTCTACTATCTTCACTGTGTATCAAGCTTTGTCTATTTAAGCTGAGTAGGGGTGTTATCTCTGAAGGTCCCTTCCAACCCCTACAATTCTGTGATTCTATGAGTTCAAAGTGAATTTGCAAATTATCTAGTTAAGCAGGGAATGTTTCAGTAATAACCCGGGTGTGAAGTTGGGCTCTAAACAGGATCTACATTTCTGTCTTTCCTGGATGCAGTCTTTGCACAGACCCTTTTGCTGCCCCCAGTTGGCTCCTGGGACACAGGCAGGTTGCTCCAGAAGAGGTGACCCAGCTCCTCCAGGGAGCTGTGGGGCTGGTGACGGTCCCAAGCCTGGACTTCTTGCCTTAATACTTTTATTATTAGCTCCGAATTAATCCTGGCATCAGGCATTGCCTTTAGTGCAGTTTCAGGCTGTTGTCAGGGTGAGTGGTGGTCCTGGGACCCTAAACCCAAAACCCCAGCTGTGTGTCTGTTGTCATACCCCTCTGTGCAGCAGCTGCAAGGGGTGACTTCAAGTTCCCTGTGTAACAGGTCACCTACCTCCAGATTCCAGCTTCTCCAGCGTGCAAGAAAACTCGTCAACAAAAATAGAAAATGCAGCTTTCACCTTCCCACGGATCTGGTACAATAAAGAAACTGTTCTCACAGGGTTTTTCAGGATATTTTCTGCTGGGAATATTTTGTTCCAAGCTGCACAAGAGCGCTCCACTGAAGAACAAATCATGCTATTAGACTTGCACTTTAATCTTCCCTTTGGGAACACAGAGCTTCCTAATGTAATCTTGATGGTACCAAAAAGCATTATTATAATTTTAATGCACATAACAAATTACCATTGTCCCCTATTTGCAAAGGTGAAGGGAGATATCTTTTATGCATACGCTAGAATGAACGTAGGAAATTCTGTTCTTGTTTATCCCAGTTCAGACCTAGCCCTGCTGCGGTGAAACCTGTTTTTTAAAGTAGATGTGCTCTGGATGATCTCTGTGAATTATAAACTTAAAATATGCCCCTACAGGTTAATTGGGGGACAGCTGTATTTTGCATGTTATTCTGGACTTTTATCCTATGATAAAGGAAGCTCAAATTAGATTTCCAGGCTGAGCTGAAAAGCCTCATCTGCACATTGATTCAAAAGTTAGTGCCTCTGTCCTGGTTTGAGTGACACAGGGCTAATTTATCTTCTGATGCTTGGGAAAACTGCACTTTTAGAAGACTCTAGTATCTGAATATGTGAAAATATTCACTGTCTTCTCAGCTCTGGGGTGCAGGTTTCAAGGTCTTGCCGTTTTCAAGCTTCCCAGGTGCGGGGATGAGGAGGAGCGAGACCCGGGCACTTGCCCCAAGCTGCCAACAGGGTTATTTCATACCATGAATGGCACATTCCAGAGAAATTGCAAAGTTTGCTGAGGAGTTCTCTCTCTCGCTCTCTCTCTCTCTCCCTCAATGGCTGGGATCCTGAGAAGTCCTTGCCCCAGTGCCAGAGCCCTGAGCCCTTCCCTCCCTCCCAGAGCCAGAGCGCTCGCAGGGTCCCCCATGGGCTGTCCCCACACGGCTCCCTGGGGTGGGATGGGAGGGGGATAGTCCTGGGGTATCTTATATTGGTGTTGGCTCTTTAGTCTTATTAATGTTAATTATCTAGCCTTATTCTATTAAATCTATTTATATTTCAGCCCTTGGGCTTCCTTGGATTTTTCCGATTCCCCTTCCCAGGTTGGGAGGGGTCATTGGGTTATAGAATAATTGTCTAAATGACAGTAAATTGTTGTGGGTTCCTCAAACCATAGCAGCATCCTGTTGGATGCTCATGCTCGTTTCTTGCAGAGGTCTCCAGGCACTTCACTGCCTCCAATTTCCCCTCTCTGCCAGCAGAAAGACGCCCAACCCTGGTGTCTAAATGCCGTGTCAGATTTACCCTGAATGCTGGGAAATGCCCTCATTTCCCTGTTCCTGCTACATTCCAAAGTACTGTGGTGCCAGGATGCTTCCTGGCCACGGGGCCAGCATGGGCAAGGCATTTACAGCCAAGTTGTTGCTTCTCAGCTGGGAAGATCATCAATGGTCACAGTGAAAGCCTCTGGGAGATGGGTTTGCTGCCTGCGGGCAGAGGACGGTGACCCACAACATCCACATGCACAAGGCACAAACAACTTTCATATCATCAGCTTACGAGGAGGAAGTAAGAGAAAAGGATCTCCAGGAGATTCTTGAATCAATGCAGAAATACCTCAGCGAGAGAGGGAAATATTTGTAGTTTATCTGGTGTCACTCTGCGCAGTTACCATAAGCATCCGGTAGCCCCTGGTGGGTAGGTAAAAATGTCCATTATAAAAGTGCTGGCTTTGAAAATCTGCTGATGTGACCTTCTCATGCAGCTGAGGTGGCAGCGGTCCAGTGGGGGACTGGAATGGACCTTCGCTCTCATTCAATATCTTTTATGCTAAATATGCATATTTCTGCTGAATCCAAACTGCGGGACATTTAGCGGGAATGAGCTGTGCCCCGAGCACTCTTTTTAATTTTAAAAGCTCATGTAGCCCCACTAAACATGCTGGCTTTTAGCTCCTCTTGCTTTGCTGTCCTCAGACTTTCTCACAGGTGAAGCTTTGCAGGTGCAGAGGGAGGAGTGAAAGGAGCAGGGGGTCTGGTGCGGCTCCACGTTGGCAAAACTGTGCTGTTCTGTCCCCAGTCGGAGGAAAGGGAGTGACAAGAGCACCCTGAATTACTGAGCTACAAAAAGAAGGGTAAGTAGGTATTGAGATGTTTCTCCTAACTGCTCCTCTTCCTTCTCTAACACCTACATGGAAGAAGAGGGAAGGGAAAGCAGTGAGCATCCCATGTTGTGCAACTGATGGTGAGAAATGGGTGGGAACTCTATAAACATCCAGTTATGAAATAGGACCCATCTCCATCTTTATTCCAGCCATAGCTTTCATCTTCAAAGACAAAACATCCACATTTTCAACCAGGACTTTTATGTTTAGGTTTGGTCAATTTTTTAAATGAGCAAAGCTACCACAAAACCAAGTGTTATGTCAGTGATGCCATTTGTGGAAAAAGGTGGGGGTTTTTTGGAAAACCCCAACAGCACCCCCTGTAATGCACTGTATATCAGATGGGCTTACAGATGGGAATTTGAAGTCTAGCCTGGCTCAATCCCAAACTGAGAGATGCTCATGGTGAGAGGAACTGCCTCTGGAACAGCTTGGGAAGGTCCACAGTGGTTGCTCAGTGAATTATGCTCTATTTCAAACAGCCCATGATTTAGAAAGGTTGTGTGGTCTGGATAATCGTCTGCTCTGATCCTGTGATTTATTAACCTACACTTACAGGAAAGACAGAGGATATTTGTTTGTCAGTTCTGGAAGCTCTTGGTTGCCTGGAGAGCATCTCCCCTCCTGCCTGTTTTTCTGGGAGGAAGGGAAAGGTGCTCCCAGTGGGAGGGTGATGGGAGGAAACACTTTGCCAGGTACATGCTCTCTCTGTAGTATCTTGTGTATTGTGAAATATGTCCCCAAGAGGAAATCTCTGATCCTGCATTGCTGTAACTGTTATCAACTGGCCTGATAAAACCTGGTTAGAAGTACCCTGCCCTGGTATCCCCAGTAATTAGAGATGGGGGGTGTGTGGAAATTTCATTGGATCAGCCAATCTGCAGTTTTTAGATTCTCTTGAGGTTTGCTCTCCCAATACATGTCTTTTCTGTCCTGCCTGGCTGTTCAGGAAACCATCCTCTCTGGGCTAATTTACTTCTTGCCAGCAGAGCTGGCAGCTCATCCTTTATCTCACCTGTAATTGCTCTCCGTGTGGCTTTGGGGTGCCACAAGTATCTCAGGGCCTTAAGTACCAGTGTCCTCAAGATCATGACCTATTGAGCTTCTGTACTGAAACTGGGGAAAAAAACCAAAACAAAACAACAACTAAGGAAATACAGAAAGAAAAACTGTAAAGGTATCCACGGAAGGTGGAGACCTGTTTTGCTTGAAGTTGAATTGTGTGCTGGTAGGTTCAACCTTAAGCAGCCTTTTAGTAACATGGATTTGACATCCCAGAGACTGGGGGAGACTTCTTCACCTTCTGGCTCAGGGGCATAAGTGCAGGTCAAAACGGGCTGGAGATCTTCTGTGACTTCTCACTGCAGTTTGGGGAGGTGCGATGAAGGAGAGGAAAGTTCCACCAGGCAACATCATTTGCTGCTGTGGGATGGCGTGGGAAGCAGGACACAGCTTTCCTCCTTCCTTGCCATACAGCTGAGCTTAACTGGGAGAGCACATCCGAACGCCTGGATGTGAGCTGGTCAGGCATGGGGTGGTACCGCAAAAACACGTGCAACATCAGTGAGGCACCTCAGTGTGGGTTAAGAGCTGGTAAGAAGGGCAGATCTCAAAAATAAAAAGGGAAAGCATATTGGTGAGGGACAATTTTAGGATCCTTACCCATTTTAAGGCTCTTCTGGATTTCCTTTTCTGGCCTGGGCACATGCAATGCTGACACATGATAGAGAAAGAGCAATGCTGTGAGCTGAAAAGCTCTTCAGGAGACCAGTTGGTCCCTGGTGCCCTCTGAGGCAGAACAGGGTCTAATTAGACCGTGTCTGGCAGGTACCAAACCATCAAACCATGTCACAGCCATCTCAAAATTCACAAACCAGAGGTTCTCCATTCACTCCCCAAATAAGTTCTTCCACTGCTTCCCAGGGAGTTAGCACTTGTCCCTGGCTGGTCTGAGCGCTGCTGGTCTCTGTGTCCCCCAGCTGTGGTTTCTGTGTCCCTCAGCATCCTCCAGCCCTTCCTGCCACCCCGGCTTCTTCCAGCTCTCATGCAAGCCCCAGCCCTGCACCTCCGGGGCATCTCTGGCCTTTCTCCAACGCCCGAACCCTTCCCAAGACGTGGTGCCCTCACGTGCTATGGGCTCCCGGGAGAGCGGGAGCGTTTCTCTGTGTATCTGACACATCACACCAGCTTTTGTGATTTACTTTTGTGACAAGATGACATTATTAACTCATGTTCAGTTTGTTTTCAGCTGTCACTGTTGCTGCTTTTTTCAGTCCTACTGCCTAGCAGGTGATCCCTGTTCTGGCATTTGAATATTTGTTTTTCTCTCATTTGTATGTGCACTTGTCTCTATTGAATTTTGTCTCTTTGATTTCAGACCATTTTCCAATTTATCAAGATCACTTTGAATTCTAATCCTATCTGCCAAAGCACTTGTAATCATTCCCATACTGATGTCATTCACAGTTCCCTCACTTGTGCTGATGAAATCATTAATATTTAATAGAAGCACAACCAGTAGGGTCCCTCCTCAATAGTATTTAATATGTCCTTTGCCAGAGAATCATTTGTAGCAGCTTTTTGCATGTGTTTCTGGGTCCCTAACCTGTTCTCACAACCTACTGCTGACAATTCAGATAATGCTTTGATTAATATTTAGTATTTTATGATAAATTTAGGTCATTGACAGTAACCTCAGGTTGGTTTCTCTTCAGGTGGTTTTCCTACTTGATCCTGTGCTGCCATCATCCTGAAACAAATATTCTTCCTCTTTGTCACCGTGCTCAGGGTGGGTGACACGCCTGTCCTGGGTGGGAAAATGAGGTAGATTGAAGCTTTGGTGGGTCCTGTCCTTTTTCCCCACCTGGGCACTGAGGGAGGGTGTGACACCCTCATCACCCTTGTGATGGGATAAAGGATATTTCTTCTTTTTTTCTTCTGTATTCTTAATCCACACACTCAAGAGGGAATTGTTTCCTTTTTCCCTTTAAACACCAATACTTCGGACCATTGCATGATTTCCCCTCACAGCTGGTTGTGAAATTGTAAGATAAGCTTTTGAAAAGCAATGCTTAACCCACGTGTGGTTTCAGTGTTTGAATTCGGCAGCATCTTGCTGACATCCCCCCCCCCCGAGGCTTTTCAGCCCGAGAGCTGAAGATGCGCCGCAGTCCAGGGCTTGCAGGTCTTCACACAGACTCAACCACTTGCCAGATGATGCTTGTTATAGCTGGTGGAAAAGTTCAGCTTCTCTCCGATACCAGAGGACAACTCCTTAGTATTCCTTTTCATGTTGGACTGGAAAAGAAACTCCCATTTTACAAGCATTTGGGGAATTTATTTGATAATTTTGCATTAGGAGCATCACATCATTCAGCAATTGGTGAAAGAGGGGAAATGGAGCTGAGATCTGGGGAAGAACTTGTTTGGTGTGAGGGTGGTGAGA
>BJBW01005044.1:144028-165884 GCA_004320125.1 Scolopax mira
GGTGGCACTGGATGGTCTTTAAGGTCCCTTCCAACCCAAACCATTCTATGGTTCTATGGTTACAGGCAGAGGCAGGAGAGAAGAGAATGTGTCTGAAGAGCTGGTCTAGCCTTTGGTTTGCCACATGCACCAGGTGCAGAGGACTGGTCACGGTGACTTGCTTGCAGCACCCATGGGTGCCATGGCTCCTCAGCAGCAACACCATGGGGAAGACCAGGACCCTTCATCACCCAGCATTTCCCAGCCAACCGCCAGCGTGGCTTAACCTTGATTGTGCCAAGGAGCTTGAGAAAAAAGTAAGAGGACTTTTTTCCCCAAAAGTAGAGTATATTTTCATTACCCATTGAGAGAGGACTGTTGATTCCACGCCATATGCTGGCACCAGTGAACCAAATCCACACAGCTGGCTCCCAGGCTTATTGAAGAGCGTGGTAGTTCGCTCTGATAACAAAGGTGAGTCTGCAGAAAGGTGAAAACTAATCAGTTTCATAATATTCAGCTGGGAACATTAACTAATTTTAGGATGGGTATTTTGCAGAGTAAAATGAATAGCTAATGACTTTACTATTTTAATTACTTTAGGAAAGGTTGCCCTGTAGGTTATCTAAAGGAGTTTGCCTAGTTAGATGAATATTACAACTGAGATTGGAGAAGTATTATTATTGTCATCTATCATCAACTGCATGTGATGTGACCAGAGAAGTGCATGCCTCCAGTTTTATTAACTGTATTTCAGTAGAATTGACAGGGCTCCAACCGTTTTGAATAACACCTTTGTCTTTAATGGGGCTGTGTGTGTCTTTAATGTTTTGTAACACAAAGTTGATTGACAGTATTGGCAGGAGAGGCTGAGTTTTGCAGGAGATGTCATTAGGTCATGGACTGTGGCTGGCAGTATCCATTCTGTTCTTTTTTTTGGAAAATCAAGGGCTTTGGCCATCACCATCCCCGCAGAGCTGGTGGATGAGGAAGGGTATATGGAGATATTTGGTATAATGAATTGGCCACAAGAGGGAAGGAATGTGACTCAGTGTGGCTGGAATCTCAAGTTTAAATGTATTTTTCACTAAAAAAAACTGAAGGATGAGCCCCCAAAAAGTAAAATTAACCCAAACCCTAAAACAAAAAAAAGCAAAACCCACCAACAAAAAAAAAAAATCAAAAAAGCACTGGAAAATCTCCTCTTGCTAAGAAATATGAAAATGCAGCTGACAGAAGCAAACTGCAGCTTAAAATGAAATCCCGGGGATGGATGGAGTAATGGTTACTCAGCAAACGCTGGGTCTTGGTGCTGCTTCTCTGCCCATGGGGCTGTGGGGTGGAAGAAGAAGGGGCTGTGGCACCAGAGTCTTGCTCAGCTCTTCCTGACCAGGGACAGATGGGACCAGCCAGGCTGGCTTTGCTCTTTCTGGAGGCAGAGGCAACTACGAGCCTGCCCACAGTAGCCCAGCTCGGGGGGAGTAGCCACTTGGCAGAGACTGGTGGTCCCATCCATGGGGCTGGTCTTGGCCATGCTCCCATACAGGAGAGTTGCTTATACTTTATCAATTCACATCCAGCCGGGGGGGGGTTCCTTGCCTGTGCATCATTATTAATTTATAAAATTATTTACAGGGTTATTAAAAAAACAACTTTCCCAGCTCACTCCTGGCTTTTTCCCAGGCTCAGTTATTTTTTAAGTAACAAAATCAGCTGTTTTCAGCACACTTCTGGTCATCTCAGAACACAGCAAAAGGTGGAATACTTGTGTAGTTTGTTTCAGCTTTTCTCGGGAATTGTCTCAGAAGGTAAGAACTTCAAAGGAACACTTTATTACGCAAAGCTGAAAGTCAGCTCTACAAAAATAAAATTTAACGGGCTTAAGGCCAGCCTTTTGACATTTTCTGCCTAATTCCTAGCTCTGTGCCATGGCCTTTATTCAAGTCCCTTGACAAAAGCATTCTAAATAACCTTAGCATGACTGCCAATAGTTATTATTTTATAAATTGGGGTGGGGGGAATGGGAGGGGTTACTTGACACAGAAAGAAAAATGAAAACCAGGGTTCCTTTTTATATTTTGGGGAAGAAGGTCATGTTTTGAAAAAGCTCAATTGGTGCCTGCTACAGAGTATTTTCACTGAAAAGCCAACATTGCTGCCACACTTCTGTGGCCTGAATAGCAGTTCCACTTGCTTTTTCTGCAGCGAATTAAAAAACCTGGTATTCTGAGTGTGTGTAATTGTGCTGCAGCACTGATAGAATGTGCTTTTTATAGTTAATCTTATCTATTGGGTGTCAGCAAAATTCAGTGTAGACGCATTCCTCTGCACTTGCTGTCACATCTATACAGTCTACTTACCCCCGCTCGCTCTTGGCTCCTCATCTTCAGCCAGTTTCTCCTCCCGAAACCTCATGGCTGTGTGCCAGGAAGAGTGAGGGGATTCCCAAGGGAATTCCTGGGAATGGCACCAGGGAGCCCAGCACCCTGAGGAGGCTCCTTGAAGCGATGGTCTTCGCCTCTGCAGGCTGGAGAGCATCTGGAGCATCCAAACCCCTGCACTGAATGGGGTCAGCATTGGAGGGATGGATGTTATAAAATCAGGCACCTCCATCCCTCTGAACTCTAAGATAAGATGGTCACAGTGTGCACAGGCTCTGCTCGTGTTGGTCCTCCAGCTGTAGCCCAGTTTGGTGATACAGATGACACCCCTGGCTGAAGAAATTATTATCCTGCTTGGAAACATTTAGTGTGTGAATTGCTGCTAAAGGAAAGGAATTCGCTCTGTAAGATGGTGGAGAATGGACAAGGCCAGGGGGTTTGTTCAGGCTGGTGTTTCTTTGCTCTTGGCAGCAGGAGCTGGTGGCCCAGGGACTGGGAGAGCTCTGGGATCTTCAGGTTGTGGCTGGTGTGCGCAGGCCTGGGACACTGGCTATTCCAGCAGAAGCCATGAGAAAAGAGCACAGGTTCGGGTGCTGGAGCTGGAGCCCTGCTGCTGGGAGGGGGTGCTGAGAGAGTTGGGGGGGTTCAGCCTGGAGAAGAGAAGGCTCCAGAGAGACCTTAGAGCCCCTTCCAGACCCTCAAGGGGCTCCAGGAGAGATGGGGAGGGACTCTGGATCAGCGAGGGGAGCCATGGGAGGAAGGGGAAGTGTTTGACACTGAAAGAGGGGAGTCAGGCTGGTGATGGGGCCAGACGCCCACGCAGACATGGTGTGGAGATGTGCTCGAGGAATGGAGCCACATGTGGTTCCCTTTGCATAAACATCTGTCTGACGAAGCCTGTAAAAATCATCATAGGAAAGTGCCAGAGGAGCACATCTGCCTTCTGCATCCCCCAAGTCATCTGCCGGTCTAAAGAACTGACCTACTTGGGTAGATTTTAGGAATTTCATGCTTTTAAATATTCATGATGAGATACTTGCGCAGCATCCTTTCCTCGCCTCCTCACTGTGTGTACAGGGCTCTCCTGCATCCCACAGCCCCTCTCCAGCCGTGGGGTTTGCCCACGGTGATAAACATCCCCGGCTGCAAGGGCAGAAGATCTCTAATCCATGTGACAGATATTTTTAATGGCTTTTTCTCTTGGTTTCTGAGGCAGGCTTCAGCCAATATGCTTATCGATGTCCTCTGAGCTGGAGTCTGTCTTTTTTCTTGAAGGTGTGACTTAGGCTGGAGTAGGTACGTGGCTCTCAGAGGGGCTGGGGTGGGGTGGGGTTGTCACCCAGGGGCTTGCACCACGTGTCTGCTGCTGCAGCAAAACCACACGAGGATAAATGTCCTCTTCCACCACCGCCTTCTCTATTGCTGGAGTCGGTAAAGATATCTTTCCTGACATCAGATCTCTTAGTTAATCAAGCAATATATTTGCCAATGCATCGTTAAGCGCAGATTTGTATAGCCTTAAATTAACTTTAGCTACTAGGCCTGAGTTATTTCCTTCCTGATTACCCATTTGTATGAAACAATAGCCATTAATCTCTCTACCTTTTGCTGGTGTGATACTTTCAGAGTTTACCATGCTGGGGGCTTGGGAGAACAGAGCAAACGCTGTCATTCCTTTGTAAAAGGATTTCAGCATGCCCTTCTCTGGCTTTGTACTCAACCTCTGCAGATTAAAAAGCCCCTATTCTGCAGTTAATTTCTCCTTCACTCTTGTCGGTGGCTCTGACTTTCATGTGAGTTGATTGAAAATTCTGTGCTAAACACAGTGCTTTCTTTTGAACTAATGCAAATCACGCCAGGTCTTGTGTGTGACTATAAACTGGTTAGTGTGGGGAGGGAGGGGGGCTTGGCTAGGGAGGGGGATATTGCCCAACATGGGAAGGAAAGGAGGAAAACCTGTTATCCAAATGGGGTCTGTCAGAAGCAGATTTTCTCTTCCCAGCTCTAGTGGGAAAAGACAACTGCTAGTGGGGAAGAAATAACTCTTCAAATTCAGAAAACATAAATTATTGCAGCTGCGGAGGCGGGAAGGCAGAAAGGTGCCGGAGTGTTCTTTGGTTGGGGATGTGGGCGCTGGGGGTGAGTATGGGCACATTGGGCACCTTGTTCCCCTAGGATACCTGATGAATCATGTCTTGGGGGGATGAACCTCCCAGGGGTCCTGTGGGACCCCCTGAGCTCAGGAGCATCTGTCATAGAATCATAGAATGGTTTGGGTTGTAAGGGACGTTAAAGATCATCAAGTTCCAACCGCCTGCCCTGAGCAGGGACACCTCCCACCACACCAGGTTGCTCCAAGCCCCCTCCAACCTGGCCTTGAACCCCTCCAGGGATGGGGCAGCCACAGCTTCTCTGGGCAAGAAGATCTGTCTGTGGGCGTGTGGCTGCTGAGAGGAGCTGTAAGGACACATCTTGAGAAGAGTTGAGGTCTGATGCCGTCTCTGTCACCTGCTGCAGCCCAGCATGTCCAGGATGTCCACGCTCCCTCCCTTGCTCCATTAATTACAATTTTCCCACCAGCAGGTCTTTCAGTGCTGATACAGCTGTGGAAGCCCTGATGTCTGAGGACAGTCCTCAGCTCATTTTGTCCAAGTCAATTTTTCTGCTGGCAACAAGAAGTTTCTCTGCAGCGTTTCCTGAGCTCTTGGTGGGGTTAAAGAAGTGCCAATCACACTGGGCCATGCCAGCCCAGCAGACACTCCCCTGCAGCCACTGATCAGACCCCACATATTCACAGAAGAGAGCTGCCGTGGTCTGACAATGTGGGGTCACCGTTAGATCTCTTTGGGGGTGCTGCGGGTTCCCAGCCCCGGGTTATGAATAAGAGTCATCAGAAAGTGTCAAAAGTGTTTTGACTTTTCAGCTGAAGTGAAGCAGGTCTTGAACATTCAGATGTTTTGCCTATGTAAGATGCAGTACACTGGGCTGGATTTTATTGGTTGTTTATTTGAGAAAAGTCACCGATGTTTCTGTTTTCATCAAAATGCTCCTTATTGAAAGCTATATTTAATAACGCTTCTGAACCTCTAGAACTAGAGAGAACTTTGTATCCTCCAAATCTCCTTTCCTACCTGCTCTCCCCTCTCCACCCCTGAGGTATTAATTGTACAGGAAAACTGGAAGGCAACGAACCTGGTGCACAAGTCCCAGGGAGACACCCAGGTGGGGAGATGTCCTGGCTGTCGCTCTCCAGGAGCATCACTGTCTGCTGCTTTGCCCGTTAGCAGACCTGTTGCTATGGCTGCAGAGACCAGAGCTCTCCTTTAACAATTCGTTGCTTTCATCGCTCTCTCCAGGTAACGCCAGGAAGAGTTTCTTCTCCTCTCAGCCTGGATCCCGGCTCTCTGCAGCTGGAAACCACCCGTCGGCACGTCTACAGCAGCAGCACTTTGCACTAAATATTTTCCCGTCTCTGCAGAACCACGGCTTTTTCCTTACTTCGTCTTCTCTCCTCCTCCCATCGCCAATGCTGACGTGATGCCGTCACCAGGCATCTCCTGACGCTTGAAGCAAGTTTGAAGCAGAGGAGCAGAGACGCGAGTTTCCCTCACACCACGCCAGGAGCCACCACTGCCTTTTAGGCCATTTTTGGAAGATGGAGAAAGTTCAAAAAAGACTGAAGTGTGATTTCTCATTCAGTTTCCCTTTAAAGCAAGGAGTTTTGTAACATTTGAATTACTTTTGTAATTCAAATGACATTATTTCTCTGCTGTTTTATTTGTCTTTTAAGAGAAGAAAAGCCCTCTGAGTTGGGCAGAAACTGGTTTTGAGACCCAGCCATACTTATATGAAGACAAAAAAAAATATACACCAAAGGCAAAAGGAAAAATTAGCTCGGTGGAAAACCCAGTCCTCTGCTCCTGGATGGTTCCCCTCCAAGGGGACAGTGGGTGGCAATGCCAGCCAGCATCTGCCTGCCCAAGATAGCGCTTCCAGCCTCACAACGGGGATGTTGGGCAGAGCTGCTGCCAGCTCAGGGCAGGGTTTTAGAGATGCCCAATGCAATATGGTGACTTCCCACCCCTGGCAGAAGAGGTTTCCCTTTTCCTTTTCTCCCCCAGCTTTTAACCACATGCCATGCTCTCACTGTTCACTGCCTTCTCCAGCGCTCATCAGAGCCTGGTCTGAAAAGATTTAGGTCACTAACATGCCAAAAATACCCCCAAAAACCCCACCCAGCAAAATAAGTGATAATTTTTCCTTCAAGGAGTCCTGTGTTCAGCTTTGGAGTCCTCAGCATAGGAAGGACAATGGAGTTCTTGGAGCGGGGCCGGAGGAAGCCATGGAGATGCTGGGAGGGCTGGAGTCCCTCTGCTGGGAGGGGGGGCTGAGAGAGTTTTGGGGGGTTCAGCCTGGAGAAGAGAAGGCTCCGGGGAGACCTTAGAGCCCCTTCCTGTCCCTCAAGGGGCTCCAGGAGAGATGGGGAGGGACTCTGGATCAGGGAGGGGAGCCAAAGGAGGAGGGGGAAGAATTTGACACTGAAAGAGGGGAGATTGAGCTGAGATCTGAGGAAGAAGTTCTTTGGTGTGAGGGTGGTGAGAGCCTGGCCCACTCGTGCTGTAGCCAAGGGTCACAAGCTGGGGAAAGAGCTCAGCAGGCTCGATTGCAGCGCTCTGCAGTCGTGGCTCCCCTTAAAATGAAAAATTAGTGCTCGCAAAAGGTGGTGAGATTGGAACAGGTGCCAGACCCCCTGCAAAGAGCTGCTGGAGGAACTCCGGAGTGTCACCTCGCAGCCTTTGCTGGCAGCTCTAGGTTGCTGCTGGGGTATTGCATTAGGGCCTCTACTAAGCTGAAATGTTCTCCTGGGTGCTCAGTCCCATCTGCAATGGACAGAGATGCCCGAAAGGGCACCTGGAGCAAAGAGCAACCTCAAACCCAGAGCCAGAGGGGAACCCTGGGGAGGGATCTACTGCCTTGGCCCAGAGGTCCGTCCGAGAGAAAGAGGTGGATTGCCTGGTCCAAAGGATGCTTTTTCTGCCTTCTGATGGATAGAGACTCAGGGTCAGGCTATGGACTTGCCATGAGAGCACTCTCATGGTGCTAACTCTCTTGGTGCTAACTGCGTGGATAAGAGACCCTCACGTTCGCTGCCAGAGCTTCTGTGCTGTCCTCTGGTCCCACCAGGCGGAGCAGTGAGTGCTGGGGGACAGGGCATCCCGCTCCATCACTGAGGCTCTGTTCCAGACCTCCCACCAGCCTGTCCCCTCACCCTGGAGGGGTGTGGGCACCTCCACTCTGTGCATTGTATAGACATGGTGGATGCGCTGCTGGCTCACAGGTATGGAAAACTACAAAAAGAGCAAAGCCCAGAGCAACTTTAGTGGTGGTGGAGACTCCAGGGATCCTCCGCTTCCAAAGCCGAGCACAGGGGCTATGGTTTGCCCAGGTACTGGGCTCAGATTGAGGGATAAATGTATGAAATCCAATGTCTTGTGACAGGCAGGGGCAGGTGAGAATTATTTAATGGTCCTGTCTAGGCTTAAATTCTATAAATCTAAGAAATGGTAGCGCACGCCTGCCCTGGGTAGGAGCTGGTAATTTAGAGCTCAGTTGTGTATTGTCAGCTGTAATTCCCAGAGGAGGTGTCTGAACCTCGCTGCTTGCCCTTGCTGTTCTTGAGAAGATAACACAGCTTTTAGCTGGAGCCGATTCAATCCAGCCAGGCCCGTACCACAGGAGATTGAGGACCAGGCACAACATATCAAAATGGGTGAAACTTTTCATGAGTTGGAAAGTTTTGGAAGAGCTCCTAAAGATCCAACTGTTCAAGATTAGCCCCTGGGCTGCCCTGATGGTATCACTCTGGGCAGTGCCCTGGGAATGTTCTCCTCCATTGGATGTATCTTGCAATCCCAACAGACCAGGCAGAGCTATGCCTACTGTCCTGTCCCATCCTGTGCCATGCCATGCCATGCCGACCCATTCCATCATGTCCCATGCCACCTCATCCTGTGACATGCCATCCTGTCTCTTGCCATCCCACCCCATCCCATCCAGTGCCACCTGTGTGCCCACCTACCCTGGTGAACCTACAGGACATGATGGTGACGGGGCACCCCAAGCACCCAGCCCAGTCCTCACCAGAACAGAAACAGCAGCTAGCACCCCAAAATACAACCTTCCCCCTGAGGCCAGCAATTTGCAGAGCTTTCCCCCAGGGGAAGAATAATGCTGTGGTAAAATCTCTCTTCCTGTAAAGCCTCCTGCATGTGGGAAAAGCAGATTTTCTGTCAAAGAAGCATTTAAGTAGACACTTTTCAACAGATCTGCTTTTAATCTTACAAGATGTTAATATTGCTGTTCCTGGTCTGATAATACCTTTCCACTACCTAAAAAAAAAAACCAAAAAAAAAACAAAAAAAACCCCACCTTCAAAACCCTTTACAATTGTCTTATTCTCACTCTTTCTGTCATATAGATAAGTAAAGCTGCTTTTATAAATAATAGTAGGGAGAGATAGATAAACATCTGAGGACAAAAAAAGGAAGATAGAATTAGGGTGGGGCTTAATTGCTTTTGAGATCCCGTTTTTGGAATAATTTTCATTGCAATGTATAATGGCTTGTGCTAAATCCCCGGAGGTTTATTGATGGCTGCAGGTTGCTTGGGAATTTGCAGAGAGGGCAAGTGAACCCGAGTCTGAACAGAGATGCTGATGCAGTAACGGAGCTGACAGAGGAACCCACCTTCCTAGTCTCATGTGCAGTGATAAGTTGTTTTACCACCTGGCATTGATTAAATTTTGAAGGTGTTAATTGTTTGTGGGGAGGGGTGGGGTTGAGCATCAGTATCATCTACATGTAGATCCCCAGCACCCGCTGCAGCCCTGGGAGCTGAGTAAAACCTGTGAATAACTAGGAAATGTAATAGTTCTGCAGCTGTACCCCAGCAAGGGGCCTCAGCCAGAGGCTTTTAATGAAACAGGTATTCTTTCCTGTAAAAAAAAATTGCTGTGTTTTGCTATTGAGCTAATTGCTGTTAATGTAAAAGTACATGACATTGCCAAATCAGGGCTCTTTGGAAAATCTTCTTTAGGGTGTTTTTTCACACGTGCTGTTTCATTGCTAACGGGTTTTGGAAAGCTTGGTAGATAGTTATGGAACATATGTGCCTTCTATTTCCTCTTCCCTGCCATGAATTTAATTCTCAGGCTGTAAATGTATTTTTTTCTTCTTTTGCTGGTGTATTACAGTGCATCTCCCTCCTAGAGAGAATTAGCTGGGAATGTGACATTAAGTGGCAGGAGATTTCAGATTGGTTATTTGTTCATCTATTTTTGTGCCTGTCTTCCCTGCTTGTTTCTCACCCTTTGCCTACTTGAGTTTTGTTATTTCTTCTTGACCCCAAGGAACTCTAAAATATAAGAAAATAAGGCTGAGTTCTTGAAGATCATCTGGTCAATTGGCCCTCCAAAAGATCTGATAAACTGTAGTTTAGTTTCTGACAAGTGCTTTTCTTACTTGTTCCTGGCGGGGAACAAAAAAGGGAAAACTTCCCTCAGCTTTCGAGAGATCTGTTTTAGTACTTCAGTCTGCTGCTTCTTATGCTGGTTTTCATAGTATTTAACCCAGATTTACCTTGCAGTAAACAGTATTTTTGTTGGTTTGTTTTGGGGTTTTTTTCCCCAGTTTGTGGCTGAACCCAGGGAACAGGATTTTTTTCACAGGACCACTGAGGTGGGCAGCAGCTCACGACCAGGCTGCCCGGGACCGTGTCCAGTTGAGTTTGAGTATCTCCAGTGATGGAGTCTCCAAACCCTCGCTGGGCAATCTATGCTTTGGTTTTCTTCCCACAGTTTACCATGTACATAAAGACTATCACCGGTTCCCTTGGTTCTCCCTCCCTCCCTCCCTCCCATCTCCCCATGTTTTATTTGGCCTTTCATTGTAGGACAAGCTTTTTGTGCGTTTGATCATCTGTAGTTCTCATATGGACCAAGTCTTCTTGGGAAATGTGTTGGAAAAACAATGACGCATGTTTTAGGGCTTTCTATTGGTTGTGTGTCCCGTTGCCTCCTATCTAACAAGGGGATGCTGCTGATTCAGTTTGCAGTTGCACGTAACCCCAAGACCTTTCCATGTAAACCTCTACCTCACTACTTCTCCTTCGTCTGGGCAGGGTTATTGGACTTCATCCTAATTTTTATTTAAGTTCTCTAATATGGTAGAACTACCTTGGAGACTAATCTCGTTTTTCAGCACACCAGCATTCCTTTCCAGTTAGGAATCACCTGTAAATGGGATAAACAGATGTTGTCTCTCACCAGCCTGGTAGTGTTGAGTAGCCCCAGGCTGTGGGGACTCCCACGGGACCCCACCAGCTCCATTTTCATGTTTCTGATGCTGAGCTTTTCTGATTTCCTTTTTGGGTAATGGTAACTCACCCAGCTTTTATGTGGTTTATCAAGAGTACGTATCTTAGCCTTTTCTTACCACGGGAGAGAGTGTTAACAGGCTCAATAAACTCAGTTCTGTGAGATCTGTGGTTCCCTACCATCTCCAGCCAGTTCCCCCTTTCCTGAAGACATGGCACGTGTGGTTGGGGAAAGGGGGATGGTGGGGCTGCCATGAATCATTCCAGACAAAAATAATGCTTGTTACTGATCTTCTCGGGACCTTCTGGGGATTTGCAAATAAGTGGTTTGATTATTTGTTCCCGAGAACTGGAACTACACAAGGAGCGTCTCACGGGAAGTGGAAGATAAGCAACGGTTTGCCCTTTTTAAGTCTTTCAGTCTCAGAGATAGCAGCAGGCAGTTCTGAAATTACTCCAGTTCTCTAAGAACTTCAGGACAATTTCAGCAGGCTCAGCTTATCTCAAAGCATTCTACTTTTCTACCTTGTTCTTTTCTGTTGCAGCCTGAGCTATTACCCTGGTGTCAGTGATGCTAATCCCATCATGTAGCTGATTGCAATTGTCCTTTTGCTGGAGAGTGAAGCAAAACAGTAACAAAAGACTATTAAGCAGCGTGGCTTTTCAGTATTCCTTCCCATAAGCTTTTCTCCCTGTTTATTCATCAACTTTCTGGCCACTCTCTTGCTGCCGTGGGTCCATTCAGAGAGTGCTTCCTTGGCACCCCACGTGCCCCTGGCTGGATTTACCTCACCAAGTCCCTTGGCTCTCCTGATTTTTCTTCCTATGTGCTCATGCTACTTTTTTTCCCAGTGCTTGCCTTTAGTACCAGTTGAACCATTTTCTGCTTTCTCTGTGCTTCTACCCCATGCCTGTGAATTGCTGGTGATTTGGGCAGGTGGTGCCCTGTCCTTCCTCTGCCCTGGAGGAGTTTGTGTTCATGCAATCAATATCACTCCTTCAAGAAAAATGCCATCTCTTAATTACATTTTTCTCTGGCTCTCTGAGATCCCTTGCATGCATCCTGAGGTTGTTCTCTTCATCATCATCATTTTTCAGCAGGCTGCCTTTTTATCTTCATTTTCATGCCCCCCCCTTTTTTTTTCTCCTTAGGAGGGAGGGACAGCAGCCACCTCCAGCAGAGCTTGTCTTCAGGTGATCCAGCTCCTCCCCTGGCACTAAGAGACCAGGCCTTTTGCATCAAAAAACAGATTTGCACCTCCTTTCGAGGTCAGATAGAGCTGGCATGAGTGTGGTGTTTTCCTTATCAGGGTGGTGTGGAGCATTAGTGTTAATGAAAGGGCTCCAGCCCCCTGGGGTACCCACTCAGTAGCACAGTTACTGCTTCCAAAGCGCAGTCTTGGGAGCACAAGCTGGTGCTTTCTCCAGGAAATGTCCTCAACCAGGAATATTTTCCTTGTTTAGTTGTTTATTGCAACCTGTAGTTAGTAATGAGCAGCTGACAAGACTCAGGATTTTCTCCCCTTGTCCACCCCGGGTCAGGGGGGTGGTGGTGCCCTGCCTGGCACCCCCAGGAGAAAACCCACCTCCAGCATCAAAAGTGACTTAATTTACCTCTCCAGGTAATGCCAACCCACCTTTCAAGCATCTCTAAAGGGACAAACATCACACAGCGTAGAGTAATTTAGCAGTAAATAGGAGAAGGATGCACTTACCCCACACCAGCTCTTTGGGGCTGCTGCCCCACAATGTTTTAAATGCCTCATTGCTTAACCATAGAATGGTTATTAAGGACCTACCCCCCCAAAGACACACACACACACACACACACCCCGAGCTCAGAGCCTCCCCTGCCTGCTCCAGACCCACACGCTTTCATTAACACTCGATATTAACGATCCAGGATCCTTAATCCAAGGGGTTATGGGGTTTAGTTTAATTATTCCTGCTTGCAATCTTATCTGTATTAAGAACAAAACTTAATTACTTCACTAATAGCTTAGCCTTTTTCACAGGGTTCCATTAACTGCTCTGAAACCAGCTGCCTTGCACTGAACATCGAAGCAGGGGACTGTGAGTGGTAGGTAGGGGGCTTTGGGGCTTATTAAAGACAAAAAAAGCCAGTTATCAGAAAAAAAAAAAAAACAAAACAAAACAAAATAAACCCAACCAAACCTCAACATTAAACTGCATTTCCTACTGCAGTTTTCAGAAAATAGTCATTAGGAAAAAAAATATTTGCACCTCACAGTAAAGTAACAGCAAATGTCACTGTTTGTAAATAGCACACGTTGTACCTCGCTTGATTTAGTGCAATTTGCCTAACTGGAAAACAAACGAACAGGTACCTCTCCAGTCTTCAGCATTATCCAGCCAGTGGAGAAGTGTTAACATTTGTTACTTGATAGTAAACATCATTAGCATGACCTTTTGGAGACATTTTAAAGGAAAAAAAAAATATATATATATATAATGCAAAATCTGCAAGTCCTTTCTCCCAGAAATATCCAAGCTTCATCTCTCTTCGCAGCACCTCTGTCTCGCAGGGAGTCAAACCCTCCCTTCAGCTGCCAAAGGCAGAAGGAATCACTCTGTGCCCTGATCACTGTTTCTGGGTGTCTTTATTGTTGCTCCAGAGGATGCAATGACTTGGGCAGGTGGACCTGGAGAACAGTCTTTACAAATTCTTGTTGATTTATAATTTTTCTTCATTTCCTCTGAGTATTACACATTGGGGAAGAGCAGGAGGGAGTGACAGAAACCCTTAGGGATGTCAATACACACTCTGAAGAAGAGGCTGCTAAATTTGTTCTTTAGCATTGCGTGCAATCTGATGTGAGGCAGGAAAGGAGGGCGAAATGATGAAGGAAAAGGTGTAGTTGGTGGTGAAAGCATGCTTTCAAGGTAGGAAAAAGCACGGTCCTGCTCTGCACAGGCTCTCTGTCAGAGCATGACAAGCCTTTTTGTGGCATTGCCTGGGCATTTCAGAGGCACTCCATGTGCTGCAAGGAGGCTGATCCCAATATCCCGAAGATGATGAAGCTGTATAGCCTGGAGCTCAAATTTTCAGAGCTGAAGAAGATGCCTTTCCCAGGCACTGCCCTGCACCCAAAGCTGGATGCATGATGCCTAGAAGTATCGGGGAGTTTCACCACCCCTTCCCTTTTGCAGCAGTGATGGGAGAGGTTTATCAGCACACAGAAATAACGCTTATGTCTGCAGCTTCTCCCTCTTTTCTGTCCCTGGAGATTCCCTGATGTACGCTGGGGGTGGGGGGGAGAGAATAAAACAGGACTTAAACCTGTCCCCCACATCCTCAGCTAGGTTAGAACTCCACCTTTAGATTCAAATAGGTGATTCTGGGGCATGACCCCGTGTGTGCTCAGCTGGACATGGCTGGGAGCAGTGGGAGGGGGTGGAGGTGAAGTCAAGATCCGATAAGAATGGGCTCATTGCAAACTTCCCAGCCTCTCTGTTTGTTATCAGCAGTTTCTTTGCTTGAAATGAAGTGGGTTTTAACAACGCAAAGTAAAATTGTGACTGCCAGTAGACGCCTGCAGATCCCAGCTTGTCGTGAGCCCAATTGGTGGAGAGGGTTGAAAATTGCTTTATTAGCTGAACTGAGCGCCGCTGGCTGTTCAGGTCGTGTTTGCTGGAAAAAAACCCAATATAATATTCTTATGTGTGTGTGTGTGTGTGGATAGAAATGAGCAGCAGTAGCACAGCAGGTATGAGCCTTCTTCAGAAGGGATCTGCTAACACCAGCTCCTGGGCTTCTTTCTCCTTGGGAGGAAGGCGATGGGATTATTTAACTTTCCTGTAGGATGTTGGGCCAAGGCTGCCTCCTTCCCTGTGAAAAAAGCAGCCCCTGGCAGTGGTTTTCCAGCCCCATGCTGTATTTTTTCCTGTCCCGTTGCTGCAGTGTGTGGGGCTGGGAGGCAGCAGCCGAGCTGTGGCTGCTGGGCAGGCTCTGCCTCTTGGTCCTGCTGGAAAGGCACCCAGGACTTTCGTTGCTGGCAAGAATGGATGGTAAGAAGCACGTGAAAGAGATTTATTTTTTCCCAAACGGAGCAAGGCTGGAGATCAGAAGGATGAAAATCGGGTGGCAGTTCATGCAGAGAAAGAATGAAGGAAAAGTAAATTGCAAGATGGAAAAAAGGGAGCAGGAGAGAAATAAAAACCTACAGAGATCCTCTGTAGAGCTCGTGGCAATTCTGAGTTTCTTCCTATAACCTGGGAGCCCTTCAAGGGGACTGTGCTCTCTGAAAGCATCTTTAGTAGACTGATCTATTTTTATATGTTCAGACCTTTGACTTCCCATTTTCATTTTACCTCTAAAAAGTGAAACTCATGATCTAAGAGCTCTTAAATGGAAATAGCCTGGCACAAACCCCGCTGCAGCCACGGCATGCTTGCCTGGTGAAGGAGCCTGTGGCTGGGACACCAGGGTGCAGAAGAGCTGGTGCAACCGGTCAAGGGCAGGTGCTGGAAACTGGTGGGGTTGGATGACCCTTTCCAGCAGGTTGCAGTATCTCAGCAGTGGATATGAACCTGCTGTTGGGGTCCCAGCACCCCCGGGGAGAGTGTGGGGGGGTGTCCCAGCACCCCCCAGTCCCTGCTGCTTGTCCTGGTTCCCGGCTGAGCATCCCAGTGCTGCCACAGCCCTGGCCCTGCTGCTTGTCGGGCTCTTTCAAAGGGAACCGTGTCTTTGCAAATCGAGCCACAAATAAGCATTTAAATTACTCTTGTAGTATTTTTTTATGCACATCAAAAGCCATCAAAAGAGCAACCAGTTGCATCCAAACGCAGAAACTGAGCTGTGGTTGTTTGGGTCCCTCCAGCTTTCTCTTCATGGGCAGCTCTCATGAAAAGCCTCTCGCGTGCGTGATGGATCTCAGTAGGGCTGTTAATCACTGTCAACAGCTCGTATCATGCAAAAAACACAGTGCTCTTGGACGCACCGTGTAATTCTGGACTGCCTGTATTGCCCCCCTGCTGCTTATGCCTATATTTATAACAGCACTCATTTTTGCTAGATTCAAAGAGCTTTTTGATCATACTTTTGCTTTAGCTGCATGACACAGTCAAATCACAGTAGAAAAAAATCTGTTGCAGTGTTCAGTGATTGTCTCCCCTGAAACAGCCCAGTTATCTCACAGGGGCACATTTTAACATATATGAAATTGGGCATCTCTCACAGCCCTGCAAAGACTTGTTTTTGGCAGTTGGACTCTGTTAAATGCCTTTGCTCGAGTAGTAAAGACTTGCAGTAATATCTTTTAAAAGTGTGTTTTCCTGATAGCTAATAGATTGTTGGCTCCTACATCCTGATGGGTACAATATATGTGATGATTTGTGGTTTTTTCTCTATATCTCCAACATGAGACCATGATATTCTGTTACTTCTTCTTTTCCTTATACGAATAGAAAGGGCAGTGGTTTATTAGATAAAAGCTAATACAGCTGGGCCCATATTTGGGTAATTTTGTAGAAATTCCTCAGAACAACTTGGTTAAATTGATGTGTGTTTTGGGTGAAACCCAAACAGGATCTAGGGGCCTGCTTAGGATGAATGTGATTCTTATGGATAAATAAGCACTGATTTAGTAAAAGCGCATTGCAAGATTTTAGTAGTGAAAGGCATGAAGGAAGGCAATTAGACAGTTTTGATGGTGAGGACTCTACTCAGCTCTGCCCTTTCTTCCTTCTTCCTGAAGTATCTGCAGCTCTCAGTAACGTGTGCTACCCAAAGGCTGGGCCTGGGCATGGCAGTGTGAGACTCCAACACAGGGAAATCAGAGAAAAATCACCTGAATTCCCCCCAGGGAGGGCATTTCCATCCCTAAGTGCTGCCCATGACAGACATGGACCAATTCCTTCTTCTTTCCCTGCTGTTATAGGATAATAATTTAACCTGCCCTCCCTTCAGAAAACTTTCTTTCTGCATGTTTCATATAAAGAATCTTTTTTTCCGAGAGGCCAAAACTGAGTATTACAGAATTACCTTTTTTTTCGAGTAAGGCAAAACCAGACTGGTGTGTACAGGAACGGATGGGCTCTCACCGAGATCCCTCAGGCCTTGGAGCAAAAGCTTAAGAGAAGAAAATATCAGCGGGCCTCGGGAGTGGAAGGGCTTGTGCCCAACACATCTCAGAGGAGTTTTACAAAATTAAACGTATATAAGCCTGGATGTTGCAAAAGTCTTACTGAAATCAATTCTTTAGGAAATGGAAGGTGGAGTATTAGGCTTGAAAAGCAAAGTAGGGGATAGCAGAGGCAAAGTCTTTTATCCATCAGGAATTTTGCATGGAGAAATGGCTGGCATGTTATATATTACATCTTGATTTCATTTCGGATTGCATTTTATGATCGGAGTGAATGACTGTACGTTAGCTGTTTCAGTAATTAGAATAATCACCTTCTACCTCCAAGATTATGCCAACTGTGTTGGTTTGGGTTTGCCTCTATTTTCCGTTTTGCCATGAGGCGCCCAGTCAGGGTTTGGGATGGGGAAACATGGAGCTACACAGAAAAGGTGAAATTGGGAATGCATCTTCCTAGCTGTGTTTCAGGGAGCCCCGATTACCTTCTCAGATGCAGAGCTGAGGATGATGAAAATTAACAGAGGGATTCAAACGTCTTCCATAGTGGCCAGATATGCCTGGAGAAGGAGCGATTCATTTGGGGGGATTCATTCTGATTTGAGGGGTAATTCTGCTTCATTCTGGGACAGGAAAGAAAGCAATAGGTGCTGTGTCAGGGTATAGCTGTACATTGCAGCAGACTTTCTTCATTTCTTTGAAGCATTTTGAATTTTGTAGCTCGATGAAATCTGCCTGATAAAAAAAGTAGGGTCTGGCTCTTGGTAGCATTGAAGATAAAGGCAAATAGCTGCATTGCTTTCTTTCATCTTTATGTCTTCTGCAAAAGTAAAGTGCATCTACTGGTGATGTTAATATTCATATTTCTGTGCTTTCCCCTGATGTTTCACTAAGCATAAGCCTTTGGCAAAAGATATAGTTAGAATAAGTAAAAAGAATAAAAAAAAAATCTGTCTGAATTCTTCTTCTACATTCCTCATTCAGGTTTGGTAATTAGACCCTGAAATCTTTTGTATTTCACATTTATAGTTGACCCTTCTCCTCGGGTTTTATCCCCTCCCAAGTCATCTCTCTGTATCCCAAATGGCAGCCACTGTCCTTCAGGTTGATAAATCTGTCAGAGCTCATCTGCAGTCTGCTGCAGAGACCTCCTGGTGCTGCAGGACCTTCCGTCCTGCTCCCCAGCAAGGACTGAGAACTGTCTGTATGGGCAGTGGGTATGAAACTTCCTTGATCTTCTGTGAGAACCTCACTGAACGCTGTGGCTCAGCTGGCTCCCAGGGTGGTGGTGCCTCCAGAGCATCACCCTTCCCCTTGCCTGGACTTGGACCATTGGTGGCTTGGTGCCACCTCCCTCAGGTGGGGCTGCAGGATGATGGAAGGTCTCTGTACCCTGTAACCACTTCCAGCTTCCCTATTATGAAATTCACCTCTCATCTTCACTGGAGTCCAACCCCCTTTCCCTGTCAAGCGTTGTATTTCTCTCTCTGCTGCTGGAAATGCCTCCTTTTTGGCCACTGTCTGCAAATGCTCGATGTAAGACTAAAGAGAAGATGCAGGGTCCTCTCACCAGCATCTGAAAAGCTCTCTACATCCTTTCTGCTTGCCTTTTGATTCTGGGACACATCGTTATATGACGATTGTGCTTCAACCTGAACCATGTGCACGACAACAATGGTACCCAGAGGCTTGGAAAAGTAGGAGTCATGCCCTTTGGAATGACATTAATACCTCAAGCTATTAATAGTTGGTAGATTTATTTTTTTTCTAGCAAGAAAATCTTGCCTATCCTGCCCTACGTTTGGCTTTTTCTGCTTTAAGGGTGCCTCTCACTGATCATTCCTACCTGTCCTGTGGGTAATTAGTTTGCTTTTCTCTCTGCATGTCAAACTGAAGAATTCCAAGATTTCAGAAGAAATTCTTGTTATTTGATCCAGTGCTTTTGACTGTGGACTTTCAAGTAGAATATCATCTTTCCTTGCATTTTTATTCGGGTAGTTCATGTCTGCCATGCTAGAGCATCCTTTTGCTCTTTTAAAAATCAAACTAATGGTTTTGCACATAATTTTTTTTTTTTTCCCTTTTGAATGCTTCCAGGTACATACTGATGTACTAAGGCTAGATACATATATAAATGATGACTGTAAGAGTCAGCAATGCTCTCAAGTTTTTGGGGTTGCTTTTTAACTTCCCTTTCTAAAACCAAGTGGAAAACATACACTTTATTACAGTATTTTCTTTTGATTAGTTCCCACAAATGACTGTCATGAGGAGTTCCAGCAGGAACACAAATCTTTCCAGCCATCAAAACAAACAGTAGTTGTTATGAGCCCAGGAAAATTTAAATATAATTTAGTAGCAGCACCTAAATCCATAGCTGTCAGGCAGCCTGGTGCTGGGATCGCGGGGAATAACGAGCTCTAATTGCAGCCAGTGCTGCCTGAACCACCCTGACCTTTCCCAGAGCCTCACTCACTCTGTCAATGGATGGAGCCTCCCCTTTCCCTTCCCGGCTTCGCTCCCGCTGCCTCGTTAGGCTGGGGCTGATGGACAGACCGGTTCATAAAAGCTGAGATTTTGGGCTGTCACTACGCAGCGGTGCAGGAAAGCAGGAATCAATCAGCTGGCCATTCAGATCATTCCTCACCACAGGTTTCCCACATCCTCTGGCCCCAGGGGGAGCGTGTGCTCTCCAGATGAGGTGGCAAGTAAATCTCCAGGATGGGCATCTGATTTATTTCTCTGCTCCTGCCTTGCCTTCCACAGATGGAGTATGGGCAGCCCTTCGGGACAGTGAGAAACCATGAAGTTAAGTGAGACCAGCAGTCACCTCAGGACACCAATGAGGAGAACCATCATGTATTTTATATCATTTTTACCCATGTAATAGTTAGAGTTGGGTGGTGGTTTCCCCTCGCTCGCTGGAAAAGGCTGCACAAGCTCAATTTCTTCCCTGGCTGTATCCCAGTATTCTTCCAGCAGTGGTCTGAACCCTCCTGGTGCCAAGCAGTACTCACCCCCATGCTAGCACGAGCCAGGCTCAAAGCAGAACCAGCCCAGGGCTGTCCAACTGGGTGCATTTTTAATCTGACAACCTCCCAATGCCACAGTTTGCTGGAAACTGTCCTTGAGTGAAAATGAACCCCCCCTGAGCGCAGGGTTTTATTCTGACTGTGGCTCTGTCAGCTAATGGAGAATCCAGCCAAAAATCTGAGCTGGTTTTTAATATATTGTCCTCAACACAGGAAGGACATGGACCTGTTGGAATGGGTCCAGCGGAGGGCCACAAGGATGCTCAGAGGCTGGAGCACCTCTGTTGTGAGGACAGGATGAGAGAGCTGGGGGTGTTCAGCCTGGAGAAGAGAAAGCTCTGGGGAGACCTTATAACAGCCTTTCAATATCTAGAAGGGCTACAGGAGAGCTGGGGAGGGACTGTTTATGAGCAAATGCAGTGACAGGGCAAGGGGCAACAGTTTTAACTGTTTAACTGTAAACTGGAAGAGAGGAGATTTAGATGAGACACCAGAATGAAATTCTTTACAGTGAGGGTGGTGAGACACTGGAACAGGTTGCTCAGGGAATTTGTGGATGTCCATCCCTGGAGGGGTTCAAGGCCAGGCTGGATGGGGGTTTGAGCTTTGGGGGTTGGAACTCAATGATCTTTAAGGTCCCTTCCAACTCAAACCATTCTATGATTCTATAATGTGGTATGCCTGGTGTAGAACCCATGGGAAAACTGTACTCGATGGATGTCTGTGTATTTATCCCTGTGCCCTGCTGTGTCCAGACAGTCCTGGAGTTGTTTTTTCTATTATTTGCTGTAATTCCTGTAGTTTGGTTCATGCTGTCCAGACCCATCACTTAAATCAATATTCACATTGTTGTTATTCACAAAGTACTTTGCAAGCGTGTGGCCAGGCAGATTTTCACCATTTCTGAGGTATATCATGGTGGGATGTAGCCTTCCAGTGCAAAAACCAAAAACAAAGGAAGACTGTGCCACGTCTGTGAATGCAATTTATGAATCCCTTTCTTGTGAGCTGTATTTTCTATCTAAATTTCTATCTAAAATAGATTTTGTATCCATCTAAATATAATATGGTGATAATGGTTTGGAAGAATCTACTGATCTTTTCAAAGGCTCCCTTAAGCACAACTATTTATCAAAAATTAAAAGAAAATGTTGTGTTTGTCACACTCGTATCAATGAGGAATTAATTAAAATGGCAAGGCACACCTCCAGGAGAATTATGACTGTATTATTTGTTAGGACTCCATTATTAAAAATATGAAGTGAAGTTATTAGTATTAGATTTATTTAGTATTAATTTTTCTGTTCAAAAAACTGCTCAGAAAGCCCATAAAGTCAGGCAGTTACTAATAGGTGATTTTAAGACAACTGAGTAACTGAAGTGTGAAAGGCTGAAATGCCCAAAAGGTCAGATGCCTCGGAGATTTGATTTTTCTATCCAGTAAAAAGTCTTAATGACTAGTTTAATTATATGACATATTATAGCACATTGGTTCAATGAATCCAAGGAAGTTAGAAATTGCTATTTTCCTGGATAAATGATTTGAAAATAAGTTGAACTGTTAAAATCATAGTTGACTACTTCAAAAGGTTTCCACCAGTGCTCTCACAGTTCAGCAGAACTGAAATACGAGCTGAAACCTCATTGAGCTACAAGCACTTAATTGGGATATATTTGAGTGAGTTTGCTTTTCCCTCTCTGAGAACTAGACCATGATGGATACAAACAAGCTTTGGAATTGAAGTTGGTCACAGAATTAATTGCAAGTGATTTATTCAGCACATTGCAGCCTCCATTCCTTGCAGGACATGGCTATGTCCAAGCTTTATCTTGCCCTTCGACCTCTGGTCGCCTGCCCAGTGTCTGCCTTTGCTCCCCCCCTGCACCCGTGTCCCTGCCCCCAGTCTTGCTCCCCACAATGCTTGGTGGCTATTGCAAGGAGAGGGACTTGTTCTGTTGGGGCTAGTCCTTGGACTGTCAAGCATGTCTG